>JAGVVM010021677.1:0-11932 GCA_019149425.1 Psidium friedrichsthalianum
AATGAGCGGAGTCACAAACTTACCAAGTTCTTTCTAATTAATTTTTCAGATTTGCATGTATTGTAACTCTTTGGGATTGTTTTGTCTTGAAGTCAGCATTTTTGTTTTATATGAAATGAAAATTGTCCTCTCGGAAAGAAAAAAAAATGAAGAAACAATTGACTTCAAGTAGAGACGTTTCCTCTCGGGATAAGGAAAGCAAGATCGCCAACACACTCAATCTTAAGGTCCAAATGCAGATTGAAAACTGAAGGTATTAAAAACCCGAATCCAAAGTCATACAAACTGTAAAGCTCAGGACACACACAATGTGGCCTATCTTAAAAAAATGATGCAATAAGGTCAGCAAATTGAGTAGAAGAAGGCTCTCGGGCAAGCGAAATAACACGAACCAATCAAATGCAAATCCAAAATACATAGGAAACTCTCGGACTACAATCAACATATCAGTATGCTGATGCAACACACCGAACGATTCGGTTCAGTCACATAGATGCCATTTACTTCGAGAACTATAACATTTCCCTGGGAACACTGACAAGACTAAAAAGACGCCAAAATGACGTGCAAGAAAATTCAGAAATTCCATGTTCCATGGATAGAATGGACATGATCGGTATACGGGGCTTCAGCAAATTTTACAAAATGTCGAAATCAATTCAAGAACGTCTGAGCAGGATCAGTTCAAATTTAAGCAAACAAATATAGGAATCAATTCGGTTTCAAATGAACTCAGCAGAAAAACAGACATCAGGATAGATTGAATTTTATGCATGAGGTTCTTGGCCAGCATTACATAATCGACCACACATGGATCTAGCTCAGAAATTTTATCATACAAATGACAGATACCTCGGCCAACATGATTTTTGATGAAGAAGATCCTTCAAAATAGGCCTATATGACAAAATTTTATCCACAATGTAGTAGCAAAGGAAATTCTCCGTCAAGGCCTGCATCGAAAAAGGAAACACACGCTGACCTAGTTTAGGCATTTCATCAAATAGGTGATATACATCAGAGGAGCTTCAATGCAAAAGTAGAGCAATGATTCACATCCAGATTATCACAGAGACAACGCAGCAAGTTCAGATTATTAATAGAACCTCACTTGCAAAAGCCGATTTTCACACAGGCAGTAGCTACAGCTCTCTTGGCCTCTGCTTTGTATCTAAAATAACAGGAAAACAGAGCATATGTTCTCCAATTGAAGGGAGACTGATTTCCTGCGGGTGCAAGGAAATGAGAAGTTCGAGGAAATGCAGATGCTACACAAGAACACGCTGGACGGAAACTCTATGGTTATAACAAAGTCGTATCCACCCAATGACGAGAATATTGTGCCGAGCTTCTCAACGTACTACTCCTTATATCCCTCATCTTCAAATGGGCTTTCAATCTTCATGGGTCGTACTTGATTCCACTATTTTTCATGGCAAAACCTCCTTCAGACCATCCGAATTCAACTTCAAAGAAGAAAAAAAAAACAAAACAAAACAAAAGTTAGCACAAGTCCAACAATCAAAGTCTTGTTCCGATTCCCTTAAAAACAAAACATACGGATGTCCACATCATACTTACTTGCCAGACTTTCATCGGCTCAAAAATACTCAGCATGGTCGAGTTCAGTAACAACCGAATCTCTGTTATCATGACATCTACAATAACTGTTACGGTTGGGCAACCGCTCGCAACGTTCAATTGTGGAACATTCTAAATGCAAATCTGAGGTGTCAGCCAAACTATCCAACGACCTGCAATCGTGAATCCACAACTTCTGTAAAGATTCCAAGTGGTTCAGACCTTCCACGCTTCTTAGCATTGGACATTTTCCTACTCTGAGCTTCCTTAGCTTTCTCAATTTCGATAGGTCTGACATGCTTTTCATGGAATTGCAATCCACAACAGATAGGATGCAAAGGGACGCCAATTCTTCAAGGCCACAAAGCTCTTCTGAATCCATGATTCCCAGCAAATTTACCTCTTGTAGATTCGTCATGGGCAACAGATCAAGTACATTTCGGAGGTACCCATGCTAAATGAGCCATACTATGTATCTCGACATCACATGAGCTAATCGCAAGGTTGACAAGTTCTCCAAATTGGAAAAATTCCACGATTCAACTGTCAGATTTCCAAGTTCTAACTCTCTTAAACTAGACGGGAGATTTCGACCGCGAAAAAAAAAATGAGACGGGATATTGCGGCTCATAAACCTCGCAGTTGAAATCGCTACTCATGGCAGGTTTGATGGGGGACTGATAATAGTAGGAAGAGCACTCCTCAGCCCCGCCTGCCTTTATAGAATGTGACAGTAAAAGCGGGTATTTTTAGACCAATCCAACTTGGGGAAGCGTCGGCAACTCTTTAAGCGCAGGACATGGATCCAGCTTAAGTATTTGCAGATTAGAGAGGCAACTCACCGTGGTCGGCAACATAGATATACATGTGTATGACAAGTCTAGGATCCTCAAACAAGACAATCTACAAATGCTTCAGGGATTTCACCAGTCAAGTTGTAACATCTACTAGCATCTAACTCTTCAAGCTTCTCCATCAGCCAGATCGCACTTGGTAATTTTGTTATCCGACTTATGCAGGTCATCCTAAGTATTTTCAATTGCTTTAGATTGCCGATTGAATTAGGTAAGTGACCCAAACTCGTCCATGACAAATCCAACTCGACTAAGGATTGTAATTCCCCAACTGAGTTTGGAAGTCCCTCTATCTTCGTGCACCCAGATAAATTCAACTGCCTAAGTTTCACTAGCCCTCCAATTGAGTAAGGCAGTTTGCTAATCTGCCTATGTGATACATCAAAGGTCAACAATGACCGCAAATTACCAAAAGTCCTCGGAAGTTCATGTAGCATATTAGGCACGACAATCTCTGTCAAAGCTTGTAGACATCCTATTTCTTCAGGCAACTCTTGAAGAGAATCACATCCCTTCAAGTTCAAAGAAGTTAGGAGCTTTAATTTACCAATGGATGGGTCAACTTCAATTAAGTTGTGACAGCCTTCAAGATTTAATCTCTCCAAGGACACCAACGTAGATAAATCAGGTGTTCTCATTAAGTATTCACAATTGCTGAGATCTAGTACTTTTAGTTTACTTGTCACCTACAAAACAAAGTATATAGTAAGAAACGATCTGTAGAAAAAAAAATGACAAGACATGATACATGTATACAAGGAGTGGGACTAGTATCATACTCTGATTTGGTTCCAACCAATCCATTTCTCTGAAACATAGCTGTGTGAAAGGTCAAGAACAACTAAATTAGTCAGATGAAAGTTTGTTGCCACAAACTCGTGAGGGCAACGTCGCCAAGAAAACCATCTTAATTTAGGGAGAACGTTATTGAAGTCTCCAACAAGGAACACCCCATTCGCTTCTAAGAACCTCAGGTTTCGTAAACCAGCAACTTCATCGTGCATTAGAATGTCCCCACGATTTCCTAGTGACAGTGCTTCTATTTTCCTACTTCCCTGACAATGGAAACACCAAGAAGTCCACGTGTGAAGGTCAAAAGCAAACAATTTCAAGCGCCAAAGTCCAAAAAAATTCACATGAAAATAGATTGTATTGCCTTTCTATACCTCTTTCTGCTTCAGAATGCTCAGGGCTTCCTGATGATTCCACACTCTACTACGCTCGCAGGGATCTTTGAAATTTTCTTCACGGACTATTGCCCTTCCAAGGTTGCGCACTTGATCATGCATCCAAATTGTATTGCCATCTTTGATTTTTATCAAGGACATGAGACAAAGGAGTTCAATGGCATTGTTTGGGAAGCATTCACAATCATCCCACATGTAGAAAGGATAGGTTTTATCCTCATTAACGAAAAAACAAGCTATATCCAGAAATACTTGCCTTTGTGCATAATCTAACCTTTCATAAGTTATCATCAATGTTTTTTGCACTTCTTTGGTGGGAGCTTTTTCTAGCTTCTTCAAAGTGTCTTCCCAAAATTCTTTAGATTTACTTGAAAGGGATGAACCCGTCACTTCAAGAGCTAAAGGAAGCTTTCCCAAAGTGGAGACAACTTTTTCTGAAAGGGAAACATAATCATTGGGTGGAGAGTCTCTCCTGAACGCATGTCTACTGAAAAGCTTAAGTCCATGATGAAATTCCATTTCCTGTACTTCGTAAGTTGAAATATTTGCAGATTTTACAAGCCCTTCGCCTATTGATTCTCCATCAATCATTAGGACACTTTTGTATCTAGTAGTAACGATAATCCTACTACCAGAACCAAACCAATTTCCTTTCGCTGCCACACTTTTCAGCTGCCTTTCTTCATCCACATCGTCAAGAACAATGAGAACTTTTTTACCGCTGAGTACCCTCTTTATCATGTTGATCCCACCATCCACATCATGAATTTGGTTGACAGAACGAGAATCGAGGAACTTGGATAACAAATGTTTTTGCAAATATACCAGTCCATGTCGTTCCGATGATTCCCGAATATCCGAAAGGAAATTGCAGCCTTGGAACTGAGAAGAAAGTTGGTTGAAAACAACTTTGGCTAGTGTTGTTTTGCCAACACCGCCCATTCCGTGGATTGCGAGGAATTGCACACTATCAGATTGCACATCCAACATCTTGATTATGGCTTCTACACGATCATCTACTCCAACCAGATGTTCAGTCACATTTTTATAACTCAAATTCAGCTTGGCCAAAACAGCTTGAATTACTGATTGGATCAGGTTTCCTTGGCTGCCATAAGGTAACAACCGCGTTAGGAGGACTTCTATATCGTAAAAATGCTACTCCCTAAGTGACTCATTGCCCACCCATGTTGAGGGAAAACAAAAAAAAATCTAGGGTGTGCTACCCCCACAACAGTGTTGGTCACTATTGGCCTCTACCCGTGAGAATTCCATTCTCTGCGCTCTAGTGGCCAATAGCAGTTGTGGGCGTAATGGCCAACCACTACTTGGGAGAATTCGATTCTCACCAAAATGAATAAAATATGTTTTCCACCAACAGTACCACAATGGAACTGAATTGGAAGGAAAGGCAAATGTATAGACGAGAGTTGAAAAGTTTAAGACATTTACCCTTCATCTTTCTTCAAGTTCCATCCCTTTATCTTGCCCACATCAATGAGAGCCTTTTCCCATGACTTACTTCCGTGCGAATCGTCTTCTGCCGCTTTGAAATATTCTGTCTGTATAAGTTTGTTTTGAGCTTGACATCAACAGGTTCCACATCGAAGAAAATCGGCAGAATCTCTTTGTTCCCATTCGATTTCGAGGCGCACTCGACCATGCATGTGAGCTCTCGGAGGCACCAGTGGCTCGAAGCATAATTTGTGGAGAATATGGGAATGTAGATCTTGGAATTCTCAATTGCTCGCAGAAGTTCACCACCAATTCTTTCCCCGATGCGGAGGGATTCATCGTCTCTAAAGACGCTAATCCCGGCTGCAACCATACCATGGTAAAGACAATCGGTGAATCCAAGACGGGTGTCGGGTCCTCGAAAACTTAAAAAAACCTCGTACGAAGGGCCAGACGACGCCTGTGAATTCGTCCCTCTCTCCATCGTAGGATCTTTAAACACCACAGATGTTCAAATCCTCTCGTCTTCTCAAGGAAAGTTTGCTTTGGGTGCGCTTGGATCTGAGGGCGGGCTCTCAATATGATAACTTATCAGTGTCGGGGGTCATGGAACTAGGAATGAAGGCACTGGCCTTCAAATATCCCTCGAGTCAATAAAGTCAATACCTTGAGTCATCCAAGAAGTTTCGGGAAATTTCATAAAAGATTCCATTGATCAATCAATTGGTTGCCACTCATTCAATAACAAATTTAAGTTTGCAAGAAGAAATTATTTTCAAAGTAATTATGTCAAGTCTTGGCATTAGTTGGAGCGTCGGCCGTCGAGTAAGGATCAATAGATACTCCACCATATTAGGGCCTGCATGGTAACCATTCTGTTCCGAAAAACTGATTTTGATTAAAATGACTTTTCTGATTCTGTTCTTGAATGAGTTTTAAAGAACCGGAAACGCGTTTGATAACTGCACAAAATTTCTGTTTTGAAAAACTGTTGCTCTTCCTAATTTTTTTCATTTAAGTCAAATAATTATGTAATTACTTTGTAATTACATAATTATTTGACTTAAATGAAAAAAATTAGGAAGAGCAACAGTTTTTCAAAACAGAAATTTTGTGCAGTTATCAAACGCGTTTCCGGTTCTTTAAAACTCATTCAAGAACAGAATCAGAAAAAGTCATTTTAATCAAAATCAGTTTTTCGGAACAGAATGGTTACCATGCAGGCCCTAATATGGTGGAGTATCTATTGATCCTTACTCGACGGCCGACGCTCCAACTAATGCCAAGACTTGACATAATTACTTTGAAAAATAATTTCTTCTTGCAAACTTAAATTTGTTATTGAATGAGTGGCAACCAATTGATTGATCAATGGAATCTTTTATGAAATTTCCGGAAACTTCTTGGATGACTCAAGGTATTGACTTTATTGACTCGAGGGATATTTGAAGGCCAGTGCCTTCATTCCTAGTTCCATGACCCCCGACACTGATAAGTTATCATATTGAGAGCCCGCCCTCAGATCCAAGCGCACCCAAAGCAAACTTTCCTTGAGAAGACGAGAGGATTTGAACATCTGTGGTGTTTAAAGATCCTACGATGGAGAGAGGGACGAATTCACAGGCGTCGTCTGGCCCTTCGTACGAGGTTTTTTTAAGTTTTCGAGGACCCGACACCCGTCTTGGATTCACCGATTGTCTTTACCATGGTATGGTTGCAGCCGGGATTAGCGTCTTTAGAGACGATGAATCCCTCCGCATCGGGGAAAGAATTGGTGGTGAACTTCTGCGAGCAATTGAGAATTCCAAGATCTACATTCCCATATTCTCCACAAATTATGCTTCGAGCCACTGGTGCCTCCGAGAGCTCACATGCATGGTCGAGTGCGCCTCGAAATCGAATGGGAACAAAGAGATTCTGCCGATTTTCTTCGATGTGGAACCTGTTGATGTCAAGCTCAAAACAAACTTATACAGACAGAATATTTCAAAGCGGCAGAAGACGATTCGCACGGAAGTAGAGTCATGGGAAAAGGCTCTCATTGATGTGGGCAAGATAAAGGGATGGAACTTGAAGAAAGATGAAGGGTAAATGTCTTAAACTTTTCAACTCTCGTCTATACATTTGCCTTTCCTTCCAATTCAGTTCCATTGTGGTACTGTTGGTGGAAAACATATTTTATTCATTTTGGTGAGAATCGAATTCTCCCAAGTAGTGGTTGGCCATTACGCCCACAACTGCTATTGGCCACTAGAGCGCAGAGAATGGAATTCTCACGGGTAGAGGCCAATAGTGACCAACACTGTTGTGGGGGTAGCACACCCTAGATTTTTTTTTGTTTTCCCTCAACATGGGTGGGCAATGAGTCACTTAGGGAGTAGCATTTTTACGATATAGAAGTCCTCCTAACGCGGTTGTTACCTTATGGCAGCCAAGGAAACCTGATCCAATCAGTAATTCAAGCTGTTTTGGCCAAGCTGAATTTGAGTTATAAAAATGTGACTGAACATCTGGTTGGAGTAGATGATCGTGTAGAAGCCATAATCAAGATGTTGGATGTGCAATCTGATAGTGTGCAATTCCTCGCAATCCACGGAATGGGCGGTGTTGGCAAAACAACACTAGCCAAAGTTGTTTTCAACCAACTTTCTTCTCAGTTCCAAGGCTGCAATTTCCTTTCGGATATTCGGGAATCATCGGAACGACATGGACTGGTATATTTGCAAAAACATTTGTTATCCAAGTTCCTCGATTCTCGTTCTGTCAACCAAATTCATGATGTGGATGGTGGGATCAACATGATAAAGAGGGTACTCAGCGGTAAAAAAGTTCTCATTGTTCTTGACGATGTGGATGAAGAAAGGCAGCTGAAAAGTGTGGCAGCGAAAGGAAATTGGTTTGGTTCTGGTAGTAGGATTATCGTTACTACTAGATACAAAAGTGTCCTAATGATTGATGGAGAATCAATAGGCGAAGGGCTTGTAAAATCTGCAAATATTTCAACTTACGAAGTACAGGAAATGGAATTTCATCATGGACTTAAGCTTTTCAGTAGACATGCGTTCAGGAGAGACTCTCCACCCAATGATTATGTTTCCCTTTCAGAAAAAGTTGTCTCCACTTTGGGAAAGCTTCCTTTAGCTCTTGAAGTGACGGGTTCATCCCTTTCAAGTAAATCTAAAGAATTTTGGGAAGACACTTTGAAGAAGCTAGAAAAAGCTCCCACCAAAGAAGTGCAAAAAACATTGATGATAACTTATGAAAGGTTAGATTATGCACAAAGGCAAGTATTTCTGGATATAGCTTGTTTTTTCGTTAATGAGGATAAAACCTATCCTTTCTACATGTGGGATGATTGTGAATGCTTCCCAAACAATGCCATTGAACTCCTTTGTCTCATGTCCTTGATAAAAATCAAAGATGGCAATACAATTTGGATGCATGATCAAGTGCGCAACCTTGGAAGGGCAATAGTCCGTGAAGAAAATTTCAAAGATCCCTGCGAGCGTAGTAGAGTGTGGAATCATCAGGAAGCCCTGAGCATTCTGAAGCAGAAAGAGGTATAGAAAGGCAATACAATCTATTTTCATGTGAATTTTTTGGACTTTGGCGCTTGAAATTGTTTGCTTTTGACCTTCACACGTGGACTTCTTGGTGTTTCCATTGTCAGGGAAGTAGGAAAATAGAAGCACTGTCACTAGGAAATCGTGGGGACATTCTAATGCACGATGAAGTTGCTGGTTTACGAAACCTGAGGTTCTTAGAAGCGAATGGGGTGTTCCTTGTTGGAGACTTCAATAACGTTCTCCCTAAATTAAGATGGTTTTCTTGGCGACGTTGCCCTCACGAGTTTGTGGCAACAAACTTTCATCTGACTAATTTAGTTGTTCTTGACCTTTCACACAGCTATGTTTCAGAGAAATGGATTGGTTGGAACCAAATCAGAGTATGATACTAGTCCCAC
The DNA here is from genome assembly GCA_019149425.1 of Psidium friedrichsthalianum. NCBI lineage: Eukaryota > Viridiplantae > Streptophyta > Magnoliopsida > Myrtales > Myrtaceae > Psidium > Psidium friedrichsthalianum. The sequence continues at coordinate 9,042 of JAGVVM010021677.1, forward strand.
TCCTTGTATACATGTATCATGTCTTGTCATTTTTTTTTCTACAGATCGTTTCTTACTATATACTTTGTTTTGTAGGTGACAAGTAAACTAAAAGTACTAGATCTCAGCAATTGTGAATACTTAATGAGAACACCTGATTTATCTACGTTGGTGTCCTTGGAGAGATTAAATCTTGAAGGCTGTCACAACTTAATTGAAGTTGACCCATCCATTGGTAAATTAAAGCTCCTAACTTCTTTGAACTTGAAGGGATGTGATTCTCTTCAAGAGTTGCCTGAAGAAATAGGATGTCTACAAGCTTTGACAGAGATTGTCGTGCCTAATAAGCTACGTGAACTTCCGAGGACTTTCGGTAATTTGCGGTCATTGTTGACCTTTGATGTATCACATAGGCAGATTAGCAAACTGCCTTACTCAATTGGAGGGCTAGTGAAACTTAGGCAGTTGAATTTATCTGGGTGCACGAAGATAGAGGGACTTCCAAACTCAGTTGGGGAATTACAATCCTTAGTCGAGTTGGATTTGTCATGGACGAGTTTGGGTCACTTACCTAATTCAATCGGCAATCTAAAGCAATTGAAAATACTTAGGATGACCTGCATAAGTCGGATAACAAAATTACCAAGTGCGATCTGGCTGATGGAGAAGCTTGAAGAGTTAGATGCTAGTAGATGTTACAACTTGACTGGTGAAATCCCTGAAGCAGTTTGTAGATTGTCTTGTTTGAGAATCCTAGACTTGTCATACACATGTATATCTATGTTGCCGACCACGGTGAGTTACCTCTCTAATCTGCAAATACTTAAGCTGGATCCATGTCCTGCGCTTAAAGAGTTGCCGACGCTTCCCCCAAGTTGGATTGGTCTAAAAATACCCGCTTTTACTGTCACATTCTATAAAGGCAGGCCATTGGGGCTGAGGAGTGCTCTTCCTACTATTATCAGTCCCCCATCAAACCTGCCATGAGTAGCGATTTCAACTGCGAGGTTTATGAGCCGCAATATCCCGTCTCATTTTTTTTTTCGCGGTCGAAATCTCCCGTCTAGTTTAAGAGAGTTAGAACTTGGAAATCTGACAGTTGAATCGTGGAATTTTTCCAATTTGGAGAACTTGTCAACCTTGCGATTAGCTCATGTGATGTCGAGATACAATAGTATGGCTCATTTAGAGTTGTGTATGCATGGGTACCTCCGAAATGTACTTGATCTGTTGCCCATGACGAATCTACAAGAGGTAAATTTGCTGGGAATCATGGATTCAGAAGAGCTTTGTGGCCTTTAAGAATTGGCGTCCCTTGGCTTCCTATCTGTTGTGGGTTGCAATTCCATGAAAAGCATGTCAAACCTATCGAAATTGAGAAAGCTAACGAAGCTCAGAGTAGGAAAATGTCCAATGCTGAGAAGCGTGGAAGGTCTGAACCACTTGGAATCTTTACAGAAGTCGTGGATTCACGATTGCAGGTCGTTGGATAGTTTGGCTGACACCTCAGATTTGCATTTAGAATGTTCCACAATTGAACGTTGCGAGCGGTTGCCCAACCGTAACAGTTATTGTAGATGTCATGATAACAGAGATTCGGTTGTTACTGAACTCGACCATGCTGAGTATTTTTGAGCCGATGAAAGTCTGGCAAGTAAGTATGATGTGGACATCCGTATGTTTTGTTTTAAGGGAATCGGAACAAGACTTTGATTGTTGGACTTGTGCTAACTTTTGTTTTGTTTTGTGTTTTTTTTTTCTTCTTTGAAGTTGAATTCGGATGGTCTGAAGGAGGTTTTGCCATGAAAAATAGTGGAATCAAGTACGACCCATGAAGATTGAAAGCCCATTTGAAGATGAGGGATATAAGGAGTAGTACGTTGAGAAGCTCGGCACAATATTCTCGTAATTGGGTGGATACGACTTTGTTATAACCATAGAGTTTCCGTCCAGCGTGTTCTTGTGTAGCATCTGCATTTCCTCGAACTTCTCATTTCCTTGCACCCGCAGGAAATCAGTCTCCCTTCAATTGGAGAACATATGCTCTGTTTTCCTGTTATTTTAGATACAAAGCAGAGGCCAAGAGAGCTGTAGCTACTGCCTGTGTGAAAATCGGCTTTTGCAAGTGAGGTTCTATTAATAATCTGAACTTGCTGCGTTGTCTCTGTGATAATCTGGATGTGAATCATTGCTCTACTTTTGCATTGAAGCTCCTCTGATGTATATCACCTATTTGATGAAATGCCTAAACTAGGTCAGCGTGTGTTTCCTTTTTCAATGCAGGCCTTGACGGAGAATTTCCTTTGCTACTACATTGTGGATAAAATTTTGTCATATAGGCCTATTTTGAAGGATCTTCTTCATCAAAAATCATGTTGGCCGAGGTATCTGTCATTTGTATGATAAAATTTCTGAGCTAGATCCATGTGTGGTCGATTATGTAATGCTGGCCAAGAACCTCATGCATAAAATTCAATCTATCCTGATGTCTGTTTTTCTGCTGAGTTCATTTGAAACCGAATTGATTCCTATATTTGTTTGCTTAAATTTGAACTGATCCTGCTCAGACGTTCTTGAATTGATTTCGACATTTTGTAAAATTTGCTGAAGCCCCGTATACCGATCATGTCCATTCTATCCATGGAACATGGAATTTCTGAATTTTCTTGCACGTCATTTTGGCGTCTTTTTAGTCTTGTCAGTGTTCCCAGGGAAATGTTATAGTTCTCGAAGTAAATGGCATCTATGTGACTGAACCGAATCGTTCGGTGTGTTGCATCAGCATACTGATATGTTGATTGTAGTCCGAGAGTTCCCTATGTATTTGGATTTGCATTTGATTGGTTCGTGTTATTTCGCTTGCCCGAGAGCCTTCTTCTACTCAATTTGCTGACCTTATTGCATCATTTTGC
>JAGVVM010021678.1:10000-11745 GCA_019149425.1 Psidium friedrichsthalianum
ACTCCTGGATTGAGCCTTTCTGTTCCAGGCGATGCAGCTTGCTTCGGGCTTCTTGAGGAGCATGCTCGGGATAGAAGTGATTCCTGAGCTCTTGGACAAACTCGTCCCACGTTTCTATGTAGCCAGATGAGTTTTTCCTCGCCTCATCGAGCATGAATCGCCACCACAACATGGCATTGTCAGCGAGATATAGCACAGCAGTTCGTACCTTAGCCGTAGCGTCGCTTATGCCCATGGCCAAGAAGTACTGCTCCATGCTCCAGAGGAAGTTGTCTACCTCTACAGCGGATCGCTCGCCTTTGAAGTCTTTCGGCCTCGGCACGTCAATCCTCGGCGCGTATTGTGTAGTGGTTGCACCGTTTGCGATGCTTGTTTTGCACAAGATTAGCTCAGTCTTGAGCCCTTGAATCTCCAGCTTCAGCGATTCAATCTCCGCTTGATGGGACATATCGTTTTCTTGGACGTCCAGCTTCAAGGCTTCGATCGACGCCTCGAGAGCTTCGTCTTTCATTTGGAGCGGACCGATCGCTCCGTTCATCACGAGAGAGAAGTCGTCGCGTAGCGTTCTATCGACTTCAGCGATCCGATCCTTGACGTCGTCAAGTCCGTCGACCAGCTCCATCATCGTGGCTCTCATGTTTGAGAACTTTTCGTTGAGCGCGGACAACGCTTCCGCTGACTCTTCACGTCGTCTCGATCTTCCACGTCTTTCCCGTGGCGCTATTTCTTGGGGAATTTCTCCCTCACCGACGTTTGTTTGAACTTCTTGTAGGTTGGCCATGATCTCGTCCAGGTTGATGCTCTACGATCTCACGAACCGTCGTCTCTACGGGGCTGCTCTGATACCACTTGTCACGGGCCGGTTGCGGATGGTCGGCTCGTGCGGCGACCTGGGCGTCCTGGGATGGTTGGAGCGCCCAAGCTAAGCCTTTTCTTACCCCGGATCGCGTAGAGAGAGAGTTCTAGAGAGAGAGACTCTGGAGAGGGCCTTTTGTTTTCTGTCGGTTCTTTTGTCTTTCTTTTTTTCTTATTCAAATGAGAAGGAGGACGCCTCTTTATATAGTAGAGGGCCTCAGATTACAACCGTTAGATCTCTTTTGATCCGATGGCTCAGATCTAGTCCACCGACTTCCTAACCACCGTCATAAGTACAGAACATTCCAGAAACATCGAGTAATTACAGGATTACCCCTCTCTGGAGTATTCTGGAAAGCAGCGTAGAAAACCCTAGAAAAACCCTAGGGGACCCAAGCACAGCAGGTCTTGGGGTATTTCTCGGCCTGATGATCGACCGGCTGGGGCACGAAGACCTCGGCCCGTGTCACAAGCATATGACTACTGGCAGGATCAACCAGGTAGCATTCCTTCACGACGTCCGCCAAGCATGATCCGTCGTGAGAGCCCGAGAGCTCCACGCGGTCAAGGACAAGGCAAGAGCGTCATTCCAGTAAAAGCGATAGACGCTTGAGAATGGGAACAAGGGCCGATGACCCCAACACCCATGGACAAGGTTCCGCATCCGAGAGAACAAGTAAGAACTCGCGGTCCGTCCGAACAAACATCGAAAATGAGATGTTCGTGGAACACGAGCCCCACTATCTCGTCCAACCGAGCACCCGAAGAGGATGTCGCGTTGAAAGGGACAACAATAGGCACAAATTTCCGTCGCAATAGGGTATGCAACACAGGAACCCGCTTTTTGCATCCACGTTTAGCTCATGGAGCAAAACCTGATCGAAGGTGTT
>JAGVVM010021679.1:0-14255 GCA_019149425.1 Psidium friedrichsthalianum
CCTAGAGGCTATTGTCACGGGCCGGTTACGGATGGTCGGCTCGTGCGGCGACCTGGGCGTCCTTGGATCGTTGGAGTACCCAAGCTACGCCTGTTTTGACCCAGATCGCGTAGAGAGAGAGTTCTAGAAAGAGAGACTCTGGAGAGGGCCTTTTATGTTTTCTGTCGGTTCTTTGTCGGTTTCTTATTCAAATGAGAAGGAGGACGCCTCTTTATATAGTAGAGGGCCTCGGATTACAACCGTTAGATCTCTTTCAGATCGGATGGCTCAGAATTCATCTACCGACTTTCTAACCACCGTCATAAGTACAGAACATTCCAGAAACATCGAGTATTTACAAGACTACCCCTTTCTGGAGTATTCTGGAAAGCAGCGTAGAAAACCCTAGAAAAACCCTAGGGGACCCAGACACAGCAAGTCTTGGGGTGTTTGTCGGCCTGATGCACAACCGGCTGGGGCACGAAGACCTCGGCCCGTGCCATTCTCCCCCACCCATTCGAGCGCCACCCTTGGTGCTTTTCGCTTGGGGTCGAACTTTTCAGTATCTGCTTTGTTTTGGCCGCCCGTCTCCTTTCCTCGAGTCGTCGGCTTTCTTTGATTTCTGTTTTTCCGTCCACGAGAGCGCTTCTTCTTCAACTTCGGGACTTGGATTTTGGTCGGTGTCTCGACCGCAGCATGAGTCATTTACGACTCTTTCTTTGTTTTTGCCGCTCCAAGGTCTTCCATCTCCGGGAACAGCACCTGGGTTGGCATTGTGTTTTGAATTTTTGTGGGTAGCTCCCACTGTTTCTTTGGCTTTTGCACTGGTCGGAACCTGTGCTTTGGCTTGGTCGGCGTCGGATTTCTTCGCTTGGCATCCACGAGTCGGATCGTGGAGATGCGTTTCGACTCCTTCACCTCAGTGCGCAGGCTCACCACGGTCGAGCATTTGCGATCGGTTATAATGATCGACTTGGTTCTCAAATCGATTATAGCTTCTGCCCTGTCAAAGAAGTCCATCCCCAAAATCATGTCATGGTCGTCAAGCGGGATTACCTCGAAATCGAGCCTGTCTGTCCAGTCGCCGACTTCAATCTTGATGCCTCGAGCAACGCTGGTAGCTGGTATATCATCCGCGTTGACTGGTTTGTACCAACGATTGGATGGATCGATGCGAAGTTTCAGCCACTTCGCTGCCACGCTCGAGAGGAAAACGTCTGTCGCCCCCGTGTCCACCAAGGCCTGGAGAGTCTTTCCGTACACCTTGACGTCCACGAAGTATAAAGTCTTCACGCTCGGGGATGGTTTTGGTGGTGAACCAGGCCGCACGCTGTTGACTTTCTAAATCGTTTCGAGCCGCACCTCTTTCGGTTCCTCTTTTTTCTGCTCCTCCTCCTTACCTTCCTTGGTAACGACGGAGTACAACGTTTTGCCTTGGTTTTTCTTTTTAGGACAAAGTTGTGTCCAATGACGGCCATTGCAGATTCCGCACGGCTGTGATGGAGGGTGTTTGAACCTGTCCTCCTGGTTGATGTAATTTTGGGGTCGGCTACCCCGTTGTTGGTAGGGGGGTCTGGATGAACCTTCTCCCCAGTTTCTTTCTTTTTCACCATGGTCTTTTCTACCACGGTAGGAATCGACTTCGTCCTTCCTGCTTTCCGTGCCACGATCGGACTTCCACCCGCTGCCTCTTGACTTGGATAGATCGGCCTTGCTGAAGTCGACCAGTGATTCAGCCACGGAGATCGCCTTTGTGATGCTCTTGACATCCCGTCGCTTGAGCTCGAGCTGCGCCCACGGCTTGAGTCCGTCCATGAACGCTCCGAGAGCCTCCTCCTCACCAAGATTGGGGATTTGGAGCTTGAGCTCGGAAAACGCCTTCACGTACTCTTGGATCGATCCTTTCTGTTCCAGGCGATGCAGCTTGCTTCAGGCTTCTTGAGGAACATGCTCGGGATAGAAGTGATTCCTCAATTCTTGGACAAACTCGTCCCAGGTTTCTATGTAATCCGATGAGCCTTTCCTCGCCTCATCGAGCATGAATCGCCACCACAACATGCCGTTATCAGCGAGATATAATGAAGCAACTCGTACCTTAGCCGCAGCGTTGCTTATACCCATGGCCAAGAAGTACTGCTCCATGCTCCAGAGGAAGTTGTCCACCTCCACTGCTGATCGTTCGCCTTTGAAGTCCTTAGGCCTCGACACGTCAATCCTTGGCGCGTTTTGTGTAGTGGTTGCACCGTTTGCGATGCTTGTTTTGCACAAGACCAGCTCAGTCTTGAGCCCTTGAATCTCCATCTTCAGCGCTTCAATATCCGCTTGATGGCACATATCGTTTTCTTGTATATCGGGCTTCAAGGCTTCGATCGACGCCTCGAGAGCTTCATCTTTCATTTGGAGCGGACCGATCGCTCCGTTCATCACGAGGGAGAAGTCGTCGCGGATCGTCCTGTCAACTTCAGCGATCCGATCCTTGACATCGTCAAGTCCGTCGACCAGCTCCATTATCGTGGCTCTCATTTTCGAGAACTTTTCGTTGAGCGCGGACAACGCTTCCACTGACTCTTCACGTCGTCTCGATCTTCCACGTCTTTCCCGTGGGGCTATTTCTTGGGGGTTTTCTCCCTTACCGACATTTGTTTGAATTTCTTCTGGGTTGGCCATAATCTCGACCAGGTTGATTGCTCTGCGATCTCACGAACGGTCGTCTCTACGGGGCTGCTCTGATACCACTTGTCACGGGCCGGTTGCGGATGGTCGGCTCGTGCGGCGACCTGGGCGTCCTTGGATCATTGGAGCACCCAAGCTAAGCCTGTTTTGACCCGGATCGCGTAGAGAGAGAGTTCTAGAGAGAGAGACTCTGGAGAGGGCCTTTTATGTTTTCTGTCGGTTCTTTGTCGGTTTCTTATTTAAATGAGAAGGATGACGCCTCTTTATATAGTAGAGGGCCTCGGATTACAACCGTTAGATCTCTTTCAGATCGGATGGCTCAGAATCCATCTACCGACTTTCTAACCACCGTCATAAGTACAGAACATTCCAGAAACATCGAGTATTTACAAGACTACCCCTTTCTGGAGTATTCTGGAAAGCAGCATAGAAAACCCTAGAAAAACCCTAGGGGACCCAGACACAGCAAGTCTTGGGGTGTTTCTCGGCCTGATGCACGACCGGCTGGGGCACGAAGACCTCGGCCCGTGTCACTATTATGATCGATTTTCATGGCCGTTTGTTGATCTCTTAAGGTAGCTATACGGCTTCTAAGGTTGATGGGCGAAATTGGAGGTTCTAATATTAGATACAAGCATTTGGTCTTAGTTTTTATGATTCTTTATAATGATACTAGTCTAAGTTATGTGAATAATCTAAGGGTAAGTTTGTTTCACGAAAAATGAATGATTCAAAATTTTTTTAAGCAAATGTTTGCTAATATCTCTTTAAATAACTAGTCGATGAAAATATTTGCTATTAATAAGAATTTATGTCTAAATATTTTAGTCGACAATGAACATTTTATTTATTCATTTGTTTTTATATGCAATACAAGCGGTTATTTTTAGGAAAATATATTTCAAATCATTCATTTCTCACGAAGCAAGCGAATCCTAAAAGTCATATTGTTAGCTTGTCACGCCCCGAACCCTACGGGCCCGCGACGTCCCTGTCTCATGCGATGAATCTTTGCGTTCGCCTGGCCTACGAATCAGCGACGGCCCAGGATGCCCATCGCGGCCAGACGACACCTCTGCCAAGAATCAACAACCTGCGGAAGCGAATCTACAAACCCATACATACATGCATGCAAAAAGGGGTAGAAGGGGTATGAACAAATACAACCATATCATATTTATAATATGAGCGTTAGGTACAGACCCCAAGAGAAAACAAACCACAGACGCCACCTCCAAAGTTCCTACGCTCTAAACTGCAACCCTCAAAATAGACTACTCATCCCAAGCGTCACTCCTCGGGGTCGAACTCCTCTGGATCATACTCCTCCTCCGGGTCGGTGTCCATGGCATCGCCCTCTTCGTGGCCGTCTATCTCCGAACGTCCAGGGGATGGCAGCTCCAGCATCGGGTCGGGATCTACCACCTCTCCTCCATATGCAGCAGGTCGCAAAATCGTGGGGTCGTCCTCCATGGGTATCGGGGCATCTCTCAAAGGTCCCTCAAAACGAAACATGTCCTCCCTATACCAGGCCTCAAACCTATAGGGAACAAAATGGGGACCTCCCTGATCCACCCACACAGTAGTCAGTCGCCTAAGCCACATCGTGGCATTCTCATCGTAGTGGCGGGTAGCCTCGGACTCCATCTGCACTGGCAGACCAAAAGTATAGGGGGCGCGGCCATCACTGGCGACCTGGATCTGAAAAAGAAGGGCAACCACCGCCCGTGAGTCGAGGACTCAGCAAGCTCACCACTAATCCTAGCGTAGGATAGAGTATACTAGTGGGGTTGGTCCTATCCAGTAAACTAGAGTTTGTGATCCAAGGTTCAGACACTCTCAGTTACCCTCGGTACCAGACCCCTAATGCATAAGCAAACGCGCAAGCATAGCAATGCGGATCATACAACACAGACGGGCAAGAATAAACAGTCAGTCATAATGCCATATGCCAATGATGCAGGCCTCAATCGGCCATAACGGATCCCAATGGATCATGCCCGTCTATCTCTCCAATTCCCATCAGGGCTCATCCAACAGTGCCACTCGGCAAATACCACAACTGCGTTTCTGACGCCTTACGTTGGTTACTCCCTTTTCTCTCCATTTCCCCGCGTATCAACGCCTCTGGGGCTCCTTCTCATGTCACATCTCTGGTGACTCATGCCATGCTCTCAATGTATGCGGGGCCCAGATAGTCGCAAGCAGCGATTCAGTCACAGAGCATGCATGCAGTAGTACATAAATACTGGAACAGAGCACATCAAAGAATCATACGAGTAACTTACTACGTTGCCAGAACAGTTATCACTTAGGCCCAGTGCTCTACAATCAGTTCCCCAAGTAAACCCAACTCGTTTAACATTATCTCGGGAACCCATTAAATTGGAACTCGATCCAGACAATCCCAGCAATCTAGTCGAACCCAGTGGCTAAGGTTAGTTCCCAGGGAATTAGTAACCATGATTAGTGATTTAGTGTTTGAATATCACTTCAAGTGTAATTGAATTAGGCTTGGCTTAGGATAAGGCCCAATTAATAGATTTAGGTTCTAGCGGGCCTAAGGCCCAATCCAAGGTTCAAGGTCCATAATTTACTTCTTAAATTAAATATAATTCAGGCCCATTATTATATTTAAATTCGGGTAGGGCCCAAGCCCATTTCTAAAGATTAACTATTAAGCCCAATTTGACCATTTTAGGCCCAATTTGTTATCCTAAGCCCATGTATATTAATGGGCCTTATATTTAATATTCAAGAACCTAATTTGGGCCTAATTAATTCAGATTTCGTCCATGTGTGGCCCATTATTAAAACTTGGGTCCAAGAGTTCCAATTGGCCCAATTAGTATGGAATTAGATCCTTAGGCCCATTAACTTGTTTTGGCCATGAGTCCACACGCCCATACTATCAATTTTAGCCCACTAAAGTTATTTCATGGCCCAAATTCAATCTCTCAAAGCCTCACGCGCACGGCCCATTATCCACACCCGATTAGCTCAAGGCCCATTATGCTTAATTACACATATTACACCCTAATCACCTTAATTAGCCACTAACACCACAACCCATACACACATACAACTAGCCTAAACCAAGATTAGAGAGTGAAGCTTACCTAAATGAGCCACAAATGACGACGGGGCGGCAAGGGACACCGGCGGACGGACGGTGAGGCGACGGCGAAACGGGCGGCTAGAGGAGAGAGAGATGTGTCACGGTTTTGGTTGGCCTCATGGGGGCCCTCACGGCCACAAGAACAAGAACAAGAAGAGCCAGAGGACTTACCAAGGGACGGTGGAAATGGGGATGATGGACGGCGGCCGAACGATGAGATGACGGGGACGACGACGTTGGTGTTCGGGCGGCCGGCTTGAAGAAACAAGGGAGGAAGAAGAAGAAAAAGAAGAAGAGAGGGAGAGAATGTCACGCCCCGAACCCTATGGGCCTGTGACAGTCTGAAAATTCGACCCAATTGTTAGAATTTCTAAATGAATGGAAATACTTCGTTAATACACTCTGGTCGATGCTCACTCAGGATTAGCTACCCTGGGATGACCAACCGAAGGGGAAAGGCTATCTGGGAATTTTTCCCAATCAGCCGCCCGTTGGTCTGAGACTGAGACAGGGTCGGTATTTAATGAAATTGACCACAAAATGAAATCCGACATTGGACAATCGAATCAGCAAGACAAACACGATGAAGAAATGAATTGGTTTCAGAAATGTCGACGGAAGGTCGGACAGCCGGTGCACGTCGAGAAGCAAGACGTGAATAGAAAATTACCGAAATGCCCCCGGTAAATGCTCAGACCTTAGAATGAGACTCAATAGGATTTTTGAGAGTAGAATCGACAGACCGACACCAAATCCAGTCTAAAATTCGTTCGCGCTCGGGACCCGATCGGTGCATTTGGCACGCAAATCGAGGCGAGTCAAATCAAGATGTCACATCAATCAGATGTCAAATCAATCAATCATGGCACAATTCCCCATGCAATCAATCAAATCAATCAAAGGACAAATCAAATCAAATTCCCCAATACCTAACCCCACTATAATCTTATTTTTGAAATTTATGCATTATAATCTATTTCACTCCCTCACTCTCTCTCCTCCCCTCTCATTTTCGGTCAAACTCTCTCCCTCCTCTCCCGAAATCCTCTCTCCCTCTCGGCCTCTTCCTCGCCCGTCCGCCGCCGCCGTGGAGCCGCCGTCGTCCTCGGCCACCGTCGGTCTCCCGTCACCACGGTAAGCCTCTCACCTCTTCTCCTTTTCGTTCCCATAGCCACGAAGGCCACCATGGGAGCTGACCCCGACCTCACTCTCTCCCTTTTTCTCTCGGTCAGCCCCACGTCCGCCCGAGGCCGTCCGCCCGTCGTCGTCGTTCGCCGTCGTTCACCACCGTCCGCCATCACCGACCATCATCCTTGGTTGGTGAGTCCTCTAGTCCCTTCCCCTCTTCATTTTCGTGGGCCGTGAGCCACCATAGGCCGGCCAAGTCTCACCGTCGCTCTCTCTCTCTCTCGGCCAGCCGTGCCGTCGCCGAACCGCCGGCCGTTCGCCCCATTTCCGCCGTCCAGCCGCCGTGTCCAGCCCCTCCACGGTAAGCTCTACCCCTAATCTTGACCTAGGCTAGTTGTATATGTGTGTTGTGTTGTGTAATGATGGCTGGTTATTGCGATTGGAAGCTAATATGGATGATTAGTCCTAGTTAAGCTTAGACTAATTGAGTAATGGTTGACTTGGGCCGAGATATGGGCTGATGCCATGGTGTTTGGGCCTTGGAATGGACTTTGTGGGCTGATTTGGATAGACCTAGGCGTGAAGAATGTGGGCCGAAGGATTATAATGGGCTTGGGGTTCTAATTTTTAGCTAATTGGGCCTAAATAACTCTAATTGAACCCAAGTTTGTTAATGGGCCTTATATGGACGAAAATTGCAAGTGAAGGGGCCCAAATGATGGTTTGGAACATTTAAAAATGAGGCCCAATGATGTACATGGACCTAGGATGTCTAAATGGGCCTAAAATGGGCTAATTGGGCTTAATTGGCTAACTCTTAAAAATGGGCTTGGGCCCTACACGAAAATTTAACTATAATGGGCCTTAATAACATAATGGACTTAAGATTGGTTAATGGGCCTTAGTTACTAATTGGGCCTTACTTAATTTATTAAGCCCAATTAGGTTTAATGGGCCTAACTCACTGCGCTAAACCTTGAATCCTATCGGACCCAACTTGACTTATGGGCTTAAAACACTTTAAGGGGCCGAATTACATTAATGGACTTCCTTACCCTTATGGGCCTTGGGCCTTGGTTCGGGCTTTAGGCCCATTTGAACTGAATCCTATAATTGGGCCTTAAACCCAACCGATCTTAATTCAACTGCACCGAGGGGTCAATAAAACACTGAATCAATAGTCATGGGTTATTAACTCCAGGGGAATAGCATGGGTGTTTGGGCTTAGGCCGAGTGATCGGATTTGCTAGATGAGAGTCCAATTGTTATGGGTCTGACCCGAGGATCAATGAGTGATATCCTATCATATCTGTCTGACTGAGAAATTGTGCGTGGGCCCTTGGATTCTCTTATGGCTTGACTTGTTGTGCACGTGAGGGTGTGGTAGTTGCTTGATGCGTTCTATACTTGTGCATATATGCCATGTCATGCATGCTCTACGTTTGATTTGCTGATTGCAATCCCGTGGCCCCGCATACATTAAGAGCATGGCATGAGTCACCGGAGCTGTGACGCGAGAATGTGCCCAGAGGGGAAGTGGAGAGAAAAGGGAGACCAATGTAAGGCGTTTTGAGACGCATTGTGGTAATTGCCGTATGGCACTGTTGGGTGAGCCCTAATGGGATTTGGAGTGACGGATGGGCATGGTCTATTGGGACCCGTTATGGCCGGTTGAGGCCTGAGTACGATCCATTGGGATCCGATATGGCCGGTTGAGGCCTGTAGCATTGCATATGGCATCTGATTGACATCTTGTACCTGTCTGTATGATATGAACTGTGTTGTGATAATTGGTACGCGCGTTAGCCATGTTGGGGTCTGGTACCGAGGAGTGAGAGTGCCTGAACCCTGGACCGAGAACCTAGTCCGTTGGATAGGACCGACCCTACTAGTATACGCTATCCTACGTTAGGATTAGTGGTGAGCTTATTGAGTTTCGACTCATGGGCGGTGGTTGCCCTTCTTTTACAGATCCAGGTCACCCATGATGGCTGCACCGCCGATGCTTTTTGGATTGCCAGTGCAGATGGACACCGAGATTACCCTCCATTTTGATATGCACGCCACTCTGTGGCATAGGCATGTGACCACTGTGTTAGTAGATTAGGGTGGACCTTATCTTGTACCCCATAGATACGAGGCCTGGTTTAGAGAGGGCCTGTATGGCTTCGAGGGACCTCAGAGAGACTCCCCGATCCCCATGGAGGACGACCCGATCTTGCTGCAGCCAGCCGAGTATGGAGGTGAGGTGGTCGATCCCGACCCATTGCAGGAGATGCCGTCACCAGGACGATCCGAGATTGATGGTCACGAAGAGGGTGACGCGATGGACACTGACGAGGAAGATCCAGAGGAGGACGCAGAGGAGGACCCCGAGGAGGATCCTGAGGAGGAGTTCGAGATGGATTGAGTTCTGCTGTACTGGTCTAGTCTTTTTGGAGAGAGCGTAGATAGCATGACCATAGCGAGGTTTTCTTTTGGGAGTCTGTATCTAACGCTCTATATATATATATATATATATATATATGTGATGTGTATTATCTTTTGTAAAAGTGTTCTTGTCCTTTCTCGCTACCCTACAATCTTATGTATGTATGCATGTGTAGAAGGCACGCTTCCGCAGGTTTTAGATTATTGTCATTTTGCGCTAGCGTCGCTTGGCCGCGATGAGTATCCTGGGCCGTCGCTACTCGTAGGCCAGGTATACGCAGGGATTCGTTGAAGTGGTACGAACAGGGGCGTCGCGTGATCGAATGGGGTTCGGGGCGTGACATCCCCGTTCGAAGTGGTATCAGAGCAAGGTCAGCTCGATACGAGACCGTTCGAGGATTTGGAGTGATAAGGCTGAGGAATTTTGGGGTAGACAGATAGAAAGACCCTAGACCTAGGAAGTAGGAAGGGTAAAATGCATGAATTGATTGGCGCATGTGTTTGCTAGTAGGGCTAGATGGTTAGTCTAGCGTAGCCATAAACTGTGATGTTTCAGGCTAACTTGCAGATGCGTCAGGACCTGAGGTAAGGTTCTAAAGCATAGCCCCATGAGTAGGGTGCTTGATTGCTGATTGCTGGGTGGTTAGACTACTAGATACTGCGTGTGTTTGTATGCCTAGTCGGCTGTTGCGCGCTGCCTGACCATCATGCATTGCACGATTTCTGCATTAAAGGAAAAATGGTTTAAAATGAAGATGATTTAAAAACAAAGAGTCAAGGTTTGAAAAGTGCATGCATCATATTTTATTGGGTTGGGTAACCGTCAGCCTGGTATGGGACAGGCCTGACGGGACGTCTAAAAACTGCAATGAAGCGTGGTATGGGACACGTGGAGTGGGATTCTCTCTGGCTGTGGGTAACTTAGGACAACTGTTCGCACCAAGAAATGAGGAGGGCGGGGAGTGGTCGCCGGGGCAGAGACCCGATCAAGGAGCGGCTCCTGACAGGCTTCTAGTTGAGGTGGCGAATGGAGTGGCCTAGGTTGTGCATTGTCAGGGTGAGTCTAGGTGTCTTCCTAGTCCAATTGCATTTAAAAGCTGCAGCGAACTTTCCATGCATATTCATGTCAGTAGACGCGACAGTAGGCGAAAGCTTGATTGATAGTCATAGGGATTCAAATTCCTAAATGGAATTTTATTGGATCTAGGTGAGAGTGATTAGCGAGGATGAGCAATAGGGGCAGAAGACCCAGTGCCGCTGCATCGAGTTCGAGGGCTCCTGCGCCTGAAGGAGACCCGAGGATAGAAGAAATGATGAGGGTGTTGACAGAGGTGAGTAATCTGATGGGTAGGCAAGCTGCTGAGAGAGCTGCCACTGTTGCCCAAGCAGCTGAGGCCGCCTTGGCCGCTGCAAATGGAGCCCATGGGGGCAATGGGCATGGCAATGGAGGACGCCAGATGTCACGCCCCGAGCCCCAATCGAGCCCGCGACACCCCTGTTCATACACATCAATAAATCCCTGCGTGCACCTGGCCTACGAGTAGCGACGGCCCAGGATGCTCATCGCGGCCAAGTGACGCTAGCGCAAACGACGATAATCTAAAACTGCGGAAGCGTGCCTTCTGAACATGCATACATACATAAGATGGTGGGGTAGCATGAAAAGACAAGAACACTTTTACAAAAGGCGATACACAACATATATATATACATAAGCGTTAGATACAGACCCCAAAAGAAAACCTCGCTATGGTCAAGCTATCTACGCTCTCTCAAAAGACTAGACCAGTACAGTATCTCTCAGTCAATCTCGAGCTCCTCCTCGGGATCCTCCTCGGGGTCCTCCTCGGGATCCTCCTCTGGGTCCTCCTCGTCAGTGTCCATCGCATCACCCTCCTCGTGACCGTCTATCTCGGATCGTCCAGGTGACGGCATCCCTGCAGCGGGTCGGGGTCGACCACCTCGCCTCCATACTCTGCTGGCTGCAGCAAGATCGGGTCGTCCTCCATGGGGATCGGGGAGTCTCTCTGAGGTCCCTCGAAACCAAACAGACCCTCTCTAAACCAGGCCTCGTATCTATGGGGTACAAGGTATGGTCCACCCTGATCTACTAATACAGTGGTCACATGCCTATGCCACAGAGTGGCGTGCATGTCAAAATGGAGGGTAATCTCGGTATCCATCTGCACTGGCAGTCCAAAAAGCATCGGCGGTGCAGCCATCAAGGGTGACCTGGATCTGTAAAGAAGGGCAACCACCGCCCGTGAGTCGAAACTCAATAAGCTCACCACTAATCCTAACGTAGGATAGTGTATACTCGTGGGGTCGGTCCTATCCAATGGACTAGGTCCACGGTCCAGGGTTAAGACACTCTCAGTCTCCTCAGTACCAGACCCCAACATGTCTAACAGACGTGCAATTTATCACAACACAATTCATATCATACAGACGGGCATAGGAAATATCAATCAGATGCCATATGAAATGTCACAGGCCTCAACCGGCCATATCGGGTCTCAATGGATCATGCTCAGGCCTCAATCGGCCATAACGGGTCTCCATAGACCATGCCCATCTGTCACTCCAGATCCCATCAGGGCTCACCCAGCAGTGCCATACGGCAATTACCACACTGCGTCTCGAACGCCTTACGTTGGTCTCCCTTTTCTCTCCACTTCCCCTCTGGGCACACTCTCCCGTCACAACTCTGGTGACTCATGCCATGCTCTCAATGAATGCGGGGCCCACATGATTGCAATCGGTCAATCAAACACAGAGCATGCATGACATGGCATTTAAACACAAGCATAGAACGCAATAAGCAGCCATCGCACTCTCACGTGCACAACATGCCAAGCCATAAGAAAATTAAGGGCCCACGAACGATTCTCTCAGACAGACAGATACGCTAGGACATCGTTCATTAATCCTCGGGTCAGGCCCATAATCATTGGATTCTCATCTAGCAAATCTGGTCACTCGGCCTAAGCCCAAACACCCATGACTATTGATTCAGCAACTAAACAGTCCCTCAGGTGTGTTTGAATTAGGCTCAGCTTGGTTCAAGGCCCAATTAAAGGGTTCGAGTTCGAATGGGCCTAATGCCCGACCTGAGGCCCAAGGCCCATATGAGTGGATAGTTCATTAAGGTAAATCGGCCCATTATAAGGTTCAAGCCCATTAATCAAGTCGGGCCCATTAAGATTCAAGTTTAAATGAAATGGGTTAGGCCCTTTAAGTGAGTTGGGCTTAATAATTTCAGTTGGGCCCTAATAGTAACCAAGGCCCCTTTAATTAGACTTGGGCCCAAAGATTAAGTCTTAAGTCCATTATGCAAATTAAGGCCCAATTAAAGTAATTTCGTGTGGGGCCCAAGCCCATTTTCAAGAATTATCCAATTAAGCCCATTTAGCCCATTTTAGGCCCAATTAACCATTCTAGGCCCATATGCATTAGTGGGCTTCATAAATTGATGTTCAAGATTTCAATTTGGCCCATTACAAGTGAATTTCGTCCATTATAGGCCCATTAATCCAATTAGGTCCAATTAGGTTCATTTAGGCCCAATTAAGTTAGAATTAAGTCCCAAGGCCCATTATAAAGCTTTGGCCCATATTTCCTCACGCCTAGCACGAAACCTTGCCATCATGAACAATTTTCGGCCCAATTCCAATAATTCCAGCCCACACATTAAGCCCATTCCTAATCCATAATTGAGCTAATTGCAAATTAAGCCTAAACATACACATTAGGCCATAACCACTAGATTAGCAACTAATCAACCAACCACACATAGGCATTCAACTAGCCTAAGTCAAGATTAGAGGATTGCTTACCTAGAGGGGTCGGTGACGGTTGCTGGTCGGCGGAACGGGCGGACGGTCGGCCGGCGGAACTCACGGCGGCCGAACGAGCTCTCGGCCTAAGGAGGAAACGGCTTAGTCCGGCGTCCAATGGGTTCGGTTGGCCACGAAATTTCATGGGGAGGTAGCTAGGACACTACTTAGAGGTGAGGATGGGCGGTGGCGGCCCTGGCTTGGCCGGACGGCACGGAGCAGCTGGTGGCGCGGGGGCGCACGGCTGGAAAAACCCGAGAAATGAGAGAGGGAAGGAGGGGAACGGTGAGGTTGGTTCGGGTCCAAGGTGGCTCCCAAGGCCACGGATTCACAAGGGACAAGAGGTTAGGGGACTCACCAAGGGGGTCACGGAGGCGGGACCTGGTCGGAGCGGTCTACGGTGGCCGGACGGGGGACGACGAGGGACGGCAACGAGCGGGCGACTGGCTGACGAGAAGAAGAAGAGAGGAATGAGGTTCGGTCGGTCCATCCATGGTGGTTCCTCAGCACCTAAGAGATGAGAGGAAGAGGTTTAGAGGCTTACCTTGGCGACGGTGAGGCCGACGGTGGCCGAAGACACCGGCGGCCAACGGGCGGGACTTTGGCGGCGACGGGCGGACGTCGAGCAAGGGAAACCGAGAGGGAGAGAGAGGCTCAGGGATAGAGAGAGAGATGATGGTGGCCGAATGGGTGAGGGAGTGAGGAGAGAAAGATTATAGTGAGGCTGAGAGCAAATGGTAAGTGTGGGTGGAGTGGTTGATGGATATTTCATGACATGTGATTGATGTTTGATTTGATTTACATTCTTGGAATTGTGCCATGACTCGATTTGATTGATTGATGTGACATCTATTGATGTGACATCTGATTTGACTTGCCTTCGAGTTGCGTGCCAAATGCACCGATATCGGGTCCCGAGCGCGAACGATTTTTGACTGGATCTTGGTGTCGGTCTGCCGAATCTACTCTCAAAATCCTAATTAGTCTCATTCTAAGGTCTGAGCATTTACCGGGGCATTTCCGGTAATTTTTCCATTCACGTCTTGGCTTTCTTCGACGTGCACCGGCTTCTGACCTTCAGTCGACATTTT
>JAGVVM010021681.1:0-14749 GCA_019149425.1 Psidium friedrichsthalianum
GAAGTTCTCCAACTGTATTCGTTTAATCGTCTCAGGTACGTCTTCCTCATTCAGGACCCTCATCAGCGCATTTTTATGCTTTTCTGGGTTCACGAACAGATCCAGTAGTGAGATCTGGACCGTATTTTCCGCAACTGCTCTATCACTTCAAATTCGCTCGTTTTGATGATGGTAAACATTTTTTGGCATCTTCTTTAGTTACGTCTCTCTTTTCGGTCCCTCCCTCCCTAGGTGCATAACACCCTTCCTGATCTATCACTACATCTATTTTGCCCGCCCCGTAGTCCCAATGAACTGCTTTAGGATCATACTCTTCCACTGGAGGGATTTTTATCACAACCGACCTGACACCCTCAGCCTCTCTTTTAGGGTCATCATTCGCCTCCTCATTAGAGATGCTGATTGTAAGTGGCTTGACTACGTAATCATCCCCTTTTCCCAATTATCAACATTGTCTAGGTCAATTACAAAAGCTTCTATAGTCTCATTATCCCAATGAGGTCATCCAAGTCTTCAGAATTGTACCCACATCTGGGTTCAGCATGAGCCGTCTTATCAAGTCTATCGGAGGGTGGCGCATTGGCCCTCTAGCATCCTTATTCTTCAGCCTTCCGTTATCCTGTCCCAGGGTATCCATGATTTTCTCCTATCCTGTAGGCTTCGCAATAAATCTCTTTCTGCATGGCGTGCCTTTATTTCTCTAAGTTCATCTTCGTTTAACTCCTCCTCTCCAGATATCATACCCACTACTTGGTGGTCCGGGAGTGGGTTTTGCTGTACATTTGGCTCCGTTTTATGGAACTGAATGATGTGATTGTCAATGAGGGCCTAACCTTGAACTTCAGGGTAACGCAATTGTCAACATTGTGGCCTTTCTCTCCCATGTGATAGACACATGATTGGCTTGGATCATAATCCGAAAATCTCGAAGGATTTAATCTCGGTGGCTCCTTGGCGACTAGCCTCCCTTCCAACAGCATTGGGAGTAGCTTGGATAGTGGCCTAGGGAGCGGAGTGAACTGCTTGGGAGGGGGCTTCCTTTTCTGAGGTTGAGGCGGCTTCGGTGTCGACCATGACGAGTTCCTTGTGCCGTGGTGGAGTTGGAGAACTGCTTTGACTGCGATAGATTAGGCACAAAAGCCACGTCGACGCTGGGCTCTCTTTCCTTCCTAAGTGGATACTGGCGTCTCGTTGCAGTCTCAGGAGCTTTCTCTCTCTCATAGCCCATTCAAGTCTTTCGGCAACCTTTATAAGTTGTACGAATGTCTGGCACCCAGAAGTGTTCAGTCTGTCGAAGTACTCATACGGGAGTGCCTTTAGAAACAGGTCGACGAGCTCGTCTTCAGGGATTGATGGCTTAACTTGCGTAGCCAAAGCCCGCCACCTTTGAGCATAGTTACGAATGGCTTCATTTTTTCCTTTTACCATCCTCAGCAATTCTTCCCTAGTAGGGGCCGTCGCGGTATTGAATTTATACTGGTGCAAGAAGTCCTCGGCTAAATCTTCCCAGCCGTCATAATCTTCTAGATCCAACTCAATGAACCATGCTAGAGCAGCACCTGCTAGACTCTCCTGGAACGTGTTCATCAATAACGGAACATAATCGGAATAATGCGCCATCTTACGCAAGTAGTACTTCAGATGAGCTCGGGGGCAGCCTGTCCCATTGTATTTTCTGACGAACTCGGGCTCTTTGTAATCGGGCGAAACTTCCACCTTAGCGAAGGGGGATATCTTGTCGAAACGGGCCAGTTCATATCCCTGGCTACTGAGGCATTCCTCAATCTTTGCGAGCCTCTCTCGCACCCTCCTCTGCTTTGCTCACAGGCTTTTCTTTCTTTTCAGTATCGAGGTCGATGACCACGGGTGGGATTCGGGTGACGGCTCGACATTCGGCACCTTTCTTGGAATGTGCACTTCCCTTGGGCTTGAGCCACGCTCGAAGGGTTGGATGGGACAGGTGAGTAGCTTGGGCCGGATCAGCTGGCGGGGTAGTCTTTGCCTGGGCTTCCATCATCATAGCTTTCATTTCCGCTAGCATCGTGGCCATGGTTGTCATCTGCGTCTCGAGGTTAACTACCCTGGGGCTCAATTCCTCGCGTTCCATTCTTGTCCTGAGACGGGTTCTGATACGGCTGCGTGGCACTTCCGTGATCAATGGGTACCTGAAAAGAGAATTTATACAAATGAGTATGATGGATGAAAATGACGAGTCGGTCCATGACAACCCTCTATACCCAAGAAACGGAGCAAACATGATCAAAAGATTAATTCGAACAAATTCCAATTTCGTCAACTTTTACGAGAAAATTCGTATCAATTCTTATAGAATTTGAAAAAGTGCCAAATTTTGCCAGCTGATAATTAAGACAATTAGGAACAATTTTCATTTTTGAGATCGGGAAGATTCCTCATGGATTAGTACAGTTTAATACTTCTTTCTAAAAATTTTCCTCAGAAAACTGATTTGTCCGGTTTTTACTTTGAGGATAAATGGCTCATCAAAAATGCGAATTGATGCCCAAAAATTTCAGTCCACTAATTAAAAGCCCATTCTACAACTTTCATGTTTTGATTTTTTCTCAAAAGAGCACGTTTTCTAGTGAGAAACGGAGAAACAAAAGTGAAGTCAGGAAAATTCCAGAATCCAGACAGTTTTTCTTTCACCTTAAATTCGGTAATAAATGGAAAATGCATTGAATTGATTCAAAAAAAATTTGAGTGATGAATTAGGGTCTTGTGAATATTTTCTGTGAAGACTCTATGGGTCAATTAAAATCATAGAATTTAATAAAAATTATGCAATACCAAAAAGTCAAGTTTGAACAGTAACCTTTATTACAAGAAAAGCTCATAAAGTCACGAAAATGTAATTAAACATGGAACAAGAATCCTAAACATGGCAAATCAAGCTGTTTTTCTTTTCTTTGTGGCGACGCGATCTATAGACGAATGGGCCTCCAACTCCTTCCGAAGTCGTGCATTTCCTTAGCCAAAGTCTCCATTTGTTTCTTCGCCTTTTGCGCCTTCTTTGCATAGGTCTCGATCTCGGCTTGACGGGTGGGCTTCACGATCACCAACGGGAACTTCGGAAGCATGTGAGTTGGTATTACATGGTGCTTAATATACCAGGCCTTTGCATGATAACGTCTTTCCTTTCCCTCGAGCTCCCTTGGGTAGTGATAGTGAGCGAGTCTTGGACTTGAGCCAAGTTTGGTCAAGATGCTTGATCTCGGTTCTATAATTCTCGGCTGCAACGAATTCAACTTGAAAAGTGTCTGGCCCCAAAGGTGGTGGAATATCCTGTAAAACTCCATATTGCCGTACCACACGGAGAGGATGATACCGCGTCACGCCGGTAATACCCAAAAGAAGTATAGGCTTCTCTCACCATGGTACAAACGAGCCTTAGAGACTTAAAACCATATAGCTCGCCATAGAAAAACCTTGGGACTCGGATCTTTAACAAATCAATCCACTCGAATAAGACAATCTAGCAATATTTTTTTGCAACTCTTGAAATTTTGCAATTGGGTTTTCCTCTTGACTTACCCGTGGAATAATCATTCTTGATCCAAACTTAGCATAATGAGAGAAAAACCACATTTGCAAAAGTTCAACCGGAGCATGAAATGTTTTGTCCTTGTTTTGCTTAAAACGAGTCAGGGATATAAAAGTCTCGGCTAGGATAGCATTAGTAAAGTTCATTCCACTACAAACTTTGCCTAGCTATCCAAGCCATAGATGGACTAATAAAATTCTTTTGGAGCGGAAAGATCACAAGTCCGAAGAAAGCTAGAATGAAGATCCTACTTTGCAAGTGTGAATTGCTCTCATAAAAAAGTTCAATGAGGAATGAGAAAGGGCACATATGACAGTTTTCTTTTAAAATTTTCCTCATTTTATTTTCGCTAATTTTCAAAAACTCAGCAAAAATGACAATTGGATCCATTCCCACACAAGGCGAATTAAATCAATACTCAAAGGTTTTCCAATGGCAAGGCTATATTCTTCCAAAGTCGGAGTGAGCTCGTGCTTACCTAGAATGAAAGTAGCGGTATATGGGCACCAGAAATGTGCAAGCGCCTGCATGACTCCAGTCTGTAATCCGATGTCCAAAAGTGGAAACATATGACCCATACGGCTAAGGGCATAAGTCCGTGCATCAATGCTCAAACGGCCCCACATCTGCTTCAACTCGGCCTTCGGAATGTACACGAAACGGATATCGATATGTCCCATTGTCTATAGATCACGCGCCACAATCCTAAGTGTCATGGACCGACCCAAACAATAATATAAGACAAGATGAAGTTCAGAAGCATACTTTACTGTGGGATAGGAAAATAAACAATCACATAGACATGCACATGACTCGTGGGTTAACTTATTCTAACTATCCTAAAGGCCCACAAATTGAAGCGAAAGACTTACGACAAGGCGACAATCTCGCGCGCATAATCAAGATTAGCCGTGATCTCACGACATAACCAGGATTAGCCGAGCCTTTCCACTTCGGCTGCTCGAGTTAAAAATTATAACCCCCGCTTTGGTAATCTTACCGAGCCTGAGGCCTAACTTTTAAAACTCATTTTTAAAAAGAGGTTTGGGATTGAATCTGGACTAACTTTCAACGTGATCTCACGCCGAACGCTAGAACTAAATCACAATACCATCCTAAAACTAGTGGCCCAAGTCCGGCCACGGGACGTGTGTGATGTAGTGCTAAAACAATTAATCATGCACAACAGTTAAATTCAAGCAGCACTTCAAAATGTGCAAAATTAAATAAACAATTTCAACACTAATCTGCAAAACAAAGGGTTAACAAACAAACTCCACCCCTTATAACTCCATGTCTGCAAAAACATATAACACCTATAGAATGAGTTCCAAGCAAGATCCCAAAAGCGAAATATCCATGAAATTTTCATTGGCCTAAGTCCACTAAGCTTTTAAAATTTCGAAAAAATTCAAGTACTCCAATTAGTACATTCTTTTTTCGAAAATTCAAAAATTCCAGTCCCCAACGGAGTCGCCAAGCTGTCGTGACCTAAAAATTTCGATCGTGAAAAATTTTCAGTTTAACGGATTATCAGGTTAATTAGATTAACTAACCTAATACGGACTCTCCCAAGCCCTACTAAATCGCAATTTTGATTTTTTTTATCACATGATTTTAGAATTTGGAGTCGCCACTAATCATTTTTTGGTAGGTCGATTAGAAACCTAAGTAAA
Organism: Psidium friedrichsthalianum; assembly: GCA_019149425.1. Classification (NCBI taxonomy): domain Eukaryota; kingdom Viridiplantae; phylum Streptophyta; class Magnoliopsida; order Myrtales; family Myrtaceae; genus Psidium; species Psidium friedrichsthalianum. The sequence continues at coordinate 5,239 of JAGVVM010021681.1, forward strand.
TTAGCGGGAGAACTAAATTACTTCTACGAACCAGAGATTATGAGTTCGGGAACTTGGTTACACTAGTTAATTAAAACTAATGCCCTTTCGGTACCTTAATTCTATGGGTATCCTAATTTTGGCAACTCAGGCTTGGTTTACTCCTAAGGCTCTAGTGAGGTGTTCTCTTTTTGTATTTTTACTTTTCAGATGGAATGCATGGACGGTAATGATGCATGGATAAGCAAAACGTGAATAAACAAATATAAACACGCGAATGTATACATGCGAACGTGGACATGCAATCATGAACATGCGAGCATAAATATACAAATATGACATGTAAATGTGAACATACATTACATGCGAACATAGACACGCAAGTACGGCATACGAATGTAGACATGAGGATGCAACATACGAATAAATCATCAAAAATAGGATTGGCCAGTCGAAATGGCCCGTTTCCTAATTTTTTGGGATTTTTCTGAATTTTCTGAAATTTTTCAAGACAATTTACCTATGAGGGAAAAATCGTCATTTTTGAAAGGAAAATCATCAAAATAGGATTGACCAGTCGAAATGGCCCGTTTCCTAATTTTTGGGATTTTTCTTTTGAAATTTTTTTTGTTTTGCATGAATATGCATAATTAATGACAATACGAATACGTATACGGCATGACAAAGTATGCATAAGCTATACTATATGAAATGCACATGAATAACATTTTTTTTTGCATTTTTGAATGCTTCTCATTCTGGGGTTTAATGGTGCAGAAATTAAATTGTAGAAAGTAAATGCAGTAAATAAAGAACCTCTAACGAGTGGATCAGCCTTCCCATTCTGGGTGTGATGGTGTAGAAATTAAATTGCAGAAATTAAATACGCTAAATAAAGGACCTCCAACGAGGGACTCGGCCTTGGCTGGCCTACCCATTCTGGGGTTTGATGGTGCGAAAATTAAATTGCAGAAATTAAATGCGGTAAATAAAGGACCTCCAACGAGATATTCGGTCTTAGCTCGGCCTATTCATTCTGGGGTTTAATGATGCGAAAATAAATTGCAAAAATTAAATGCGATAAATAAAGGACCTCCAACGAGGGATTCGGTTTTGGCTCGGCCTACCCATTCTGGGGTTTGATGATGCAAGAATTAAATTGCAGAAAGTGAAGGCAATATATACAGAACCTCCAACGGGTGGGTCAGCCTTCCCATCTGGGGTTTGGATTTGTTAAGCAAAAAATGCAGAAAATTATAGTACGAATGCGACATGTGGATGTGGAAACATACGAGTACGATATAACATAATCGAAATTTAAATCAATCCATTTAGGCAACGAAATTCTCGAAGATTTTAATGGCTAGGATCGTTACCTGATTTGAAGATTTGATTGCTGAATTCGGACCTCGTATCACCTTATGGATTAAGATTGCGGCTCGAACGACGGGGATGAACTCTTGATTTGTGTTGATCGTTAAAGAAATTGGTGATGATAACCTCCTAGCTTTAAACTCCCACCATCTTCAAAATTCTCTCTTTTCGGTATTTTTTTTTCTCTCAAATTTTTCTTCAATCTCCCAAAACCCTTTCAAACATCTAAAATTTTCTCTCTCCCAAAAATTCCTCTCTCCAAGCTCTCTCTCTTCTTCCTTTTATAGCCCACTTATTTATCTCTCATTCTAATTTCTCCACTAACTCTATCTCCCATTCTAATTTCTCCACTAACTCTTCTCATCTTCATCTCTCTTTCTCATCTCTATCTCCCATTCTAATTTCTCCACTAACTCTTCTTCATCTTCATCTTCCCTTCTCCATATCTATCTCCCATTCTAATTTCTCCACTAACTCTTCTTCATCTCCATCTTCCTTCTCTATTCTCATCTTATTTTCTCCATCTATTCTTCTCTATTTTCCATTCTTATTCTCATCTATTTTCTCCATCTTCCCTTCTCTATTCTAATTTCTCCACTAACTCTTCTTTTGGTTATTTACAAAATAATCCCTCAAGTGTTAAGTATTTGCACTCTAGTCCTTGAGATTTTAATGCAAAATTCAACTAAGCCCCTTTTACAAAATTGAGTCATTTTAGGTATATTGGGCCAAGATGAAAATTCAAACTATTAGAGGATAATGTCACAACTCCTAAAAGTGAAAAAAAAATGACTTGAATTAGATTTTTTTAGGCCGATTCGAGATTATGCTCGTGAAGGAACATATGACCCCGAATTGTATTTTTTTGAATTTTTGATGGCCAACATGAAAAGGGAATTAAAAGAAAAATATTGACCATTTTTTGTATTTTTGTGGCCTCAAATACAATTTCTTTTCAAATATTTTCCTAATTTCTAAAAATATTATAAAACGAAAAAAATATGAAAAATTATTTTTTGGTCAAAATTGGTTTCCTAGGCTTGGCGAAGGTCCCCAAAGTTGATTTTTAATTTTATGAATTTTTATGGATTTTCTATTAATTTTAAAAGAAAAAAGATGATTAAAAATCAGGGTGTCAATAGCTCTCAAGCCCAAACCCGATCCGAACTCAAGAGGGTCAAACCGAGGTAAAAACGACGCCGTTAGAAATTTTTTTATTTGAATTTTCAAATTTTTTAGAATTTTTATTCTATTTTCTGATTTTCCTGCCTATTTTCTAATCTGAAGGCTACAAGGGTGACATGTGGAGCTATTTCCACCGTCGGATTGTGTTTTTATCTTCTAACAAAAGGACGACGTGGCATGCCACGTGTCATACACGAGGCAGCCACATCATCGTTGATTGGTCACTAAAGTTGACCATCAACCCGATCGCCTGAGAAGACAACCGAGCTACAAAAATTCCAGTAATCCTACCAGTGTTCTCATCAGCGATGCCAAAACAAGCCTAAAACTATCAGATTTCTCCCCAATTTCGAATCCTAACTGCTCATGATCATCTTAAATTTACACTATATCAAACTTAATGCATGAAACCGCCTATAACTAGCCTAATTCACAACCACCGAAACCTCATTCCAACGACGATATCAATCCTTGCAAATCAATGATAAACCTAGTAGCGAACTGATCAATGAGCATGAGAAAGTGTTAAGGAAGCTTACCTGGTCTCCGAGAGGGTTTGCTTTAGCATGGAACGAACTTGCGAGCTCTTGGGAGAGCCGCAAGTTCTTGAAGCTCTAGGTTATGTCTCGCACGATTTTGATGCAAAAGAAGGATACGGTTGTGTTTAGGGATTGCTATAGATAAGGATTGACCAAAAATATTGAAGAAAGAGTGACGAACAAAGAGTTCACCATGGAAGCCGAGCTTCAAGCTTAACAATGGTGGTTACTTGGTTCAGTGATGGAATTGCGCACTGTGGGGCTCAAAGCTTCCTTGAGGTCATACAAGGCTTCAGAGACGATTCGCGGAGCTCAACGTGGCCTAGATCGCCTTGGACTGGCCTTCAAAGCTCTCGGTCCCCTCTCCAATGGTAATGGTGAGCTTTTCTTTCCAAAAAAAAAAAACTCTCTCTCTCTCTCCTCTCTCTCTCACCTCCTATTTTGTTTTTTGTGCGTTGTAATTGAAACCCCCCCCCCCCTCTTTGATGATAACACGTTCTCTTTTATATCCAAAATCCACTTGAGAGTTCGTTAGAATCCCCTCTCCAAAATCTGTTTGCGCGCAAGAGAGGTCTCGACAGATTGCAATTTGGGATGATCAACTGGGTTGACTGGGTCGGGTCAACCCGACCCAATTTGACCCGATGTCATATTTTCCTCGAATTAGGCTCTCAAACTTCCACAAAACACAAAATTGACTCGAAAATCAAATTTTATGACATGAATAACATTTAGGAACCAAAGTTAGGGTTTATTTAATTCGAATTGATAAAAATCCCCTTAATTAAAGTTTGACCCAAGGACCCACTTTGCAAAAACCAAGCCTTAAATGGCCTTTTTTGCAATAATAATAATAATAATAATAATAATAATGCCATAAATGGATTCAGAAGGCCAAAAAATAGGAGGTGACGTGTCCTGATTTTTTATTCAGTCCCTAGAAAATTTTTAATTGAATTTTTGGTTTTAGGGACTAATTTGCAAAAATCAAAATTGCACTTTTGGGCTTTTTTCGCGAAATCTAATAATTCTATGAACTTTTGGACTGCAATATAATTTCAGGAAATAGAGGGGACTGTCATGACTCTAAAAATGCAAAAAAGGAAAATCGCAGGGCTGAAATGAAATTTCCAGAATTTTCGGTAATTAATCCAAAATGTGATTAACTAGGTAAACCACAATTTCGAATTAATTTTTTTGAATTTTCTTTGGCCAAAATGAATGGAACATTAAAAGGAAAATACTGAATATTTTTTCTCATTTTTGTGGCCTCAAATGCTATTTTTGTGAATTTTCAAGTATTTTTCTATTTTCTAAAAATACTAAAAAATGCGCAAAATATGAAAAATTATTTGTTGTTCAAAAATGGTTCTCTAGGCTTGGTCAAGGTCCCCAAAGTTTATTTTTCAATTTTCTCATTTTTTCTTGATTTTCTATGAACTTTCAAAAATAAAATGCTGAAAAATACCAAAAATATTTTTAAAAAATCATTTTTTGGTCAAAAATGGTTCCCTAGGCTTAGCCAAGGTATCCAAAGTTGATTTTTTAATTTTATGAATTTTTATGGATTTTATAAAATTTTTTAAATATAAAATTAGCTAAAAATCAAGTGTCAATAGATCTCACGTGAGCGAACAAGATCTATGGCAATCCATTAGTTCCCTTGAGAAGAAATTGTAAAAAAATCTCGAGAGAGTCATGATAGAGCCAAGAAGCCCTTTATCCTTAGCTGGTGGTTTGTCCTTTATGCATTGGTGGTGAGCTTCTCTATCCTGAAGTCCTTATCCTTGGCTGGGAGCTCGTCGTTTTGGCCCTAGTCGTGAACTTCATTGATCGTATTTTGATCTTTGGCTGGTGGTGTGTCCTTTACGTCTTGGTCAGATCATTTTCGATTCTATGTTTAGCATCCATCCAACAATATTCATCCTCATACATTCTAATCTGTCCATACTTCTTTCCACAATAATCAAAACACACTTGTCCACCCTCGCAACCACATCAGGACTAAAGCTTACACAAGAAGGTATGCGAGTCAAGTGTCACGACTTTTCAAGATTTTCCCTAGTCAAGCCTATTAAATTTAAGGTGTCGCATTGTCTTTGAAAGTGATTTCTCTCGAAATTCCTCTCAAAGATCTATTGACACTTGATTTTAATTAATTCTTTAGAAAATTCATTAAAAAAATCTCATAAAATTTTATGAAATTACAAAATCAACTTTGGAAACCTTGGTCAATCCTAAGGAATCATTTTCGATTAAAATAATTTTTGATAATTTTTTTTATTTTTAATATTTTTAGAATATTAGGAAAATACTCCAAAATTCACAAAAAAATAGCATTTGAGACCACAAAAGTAGCCAATATTTTTATTTTAATTCCCTTTTCATTTTGACCCTTTAAAATTTCAAAAATTCGATTTGGGATCATATACTCCTTCATTAAGTATAATCCCAAATTAAGCAAAAAAATTACATTTTAAGTTCCTTTATTTTTAATTTTCACATTTTTGGAGTCGTGGCATTCCCCTCTATTACCTGAAATTCCATTTCAATCCAATTGTTCAAAGAATTGCATGATTTAAGCAAAAAGGGCCAAATTGCACACTTTATTTTCAATTTAGTCCTTCGATTTCAATCAAAGTGAAATTAAAAAAATTTCAAAGATGATCTTGAAAATTTAAAACCACTACTCTATAGTTTTCATCATTTTGAATCTTTTGGTGGGGGTAGTTTGGTTCAATTTGATCATTTAGGGTTTGAATCTCTCAAATTTCATTTTCAGGTCAAATTGAAAATTTGGGGTTTTTGTATGGTTAGTATCAATTATGCCTGATTTTACCTGCCTTAGTTGAAATCCATGCCCTTGAATGCAATTTTGAAGTTTAATTCGAAAATTTTTAACTTTTTAGGGGTCAACCTGACCGTGACCCGTCTTCTCCCCCAATCCATTTTGTGTTGAGGATAGCCATGGGAGGCCGAACTTTGAGCTCAAAATTGGGAACCAATTCGGCGACAATTGAAGCTCTGGATGGATAGGCTTTCCTCGCCGTTCAGTTCTGCTCCGATTGAGTCCAGATTCAAGCCTTGAAGTCGCTGGAGCCAAAGTGATGAGATCTTTCTTTGACGCCTGTGTGGCCCAAGCTTTGCCCGAGCACAAATTGGCTCAAATTCATGCCAATTCACTCACGCCGGGATGGCAAATGGAGCATGTCGGATTGCCAATTTGCTCCGGTGACAATTAGGCCCAAAAGCATGTGGCATCACGTGTGATGGTCCACCGACTCAAGTTTCCCCACGCGGCAACTTTCGAAAATTTTGGGATAAAAGGATTCACGCATTTTTTGATTGGGGGAGCTCATTTTTTTGGTGGCTAACATATTTAAAGCACCTCGGCCGAAGAACTTCAAACTCCTCACTGGACTTCTCAAAGCGAAATCGAGCAACCCCACCGGTCATTCGAGCTCCCTGAGCCTCATAGAAACGCAAAGAACCTTCTCGATCGAGCTCTCGTCCCCTGAATGGGTACGAACCATTTTCGGACCTTCGAAGGTCCATCCATGGCCTATCTTGCTTTTCTCAACCATTTTAGTTGAAATTTGTTCCGACACTATCTATGTACTCTCCCGATCATGACTGTGTGTTTGCTTTTGCTCGATTATGCATAGACTGTTGAGTTGGCCTCATTGAACTTCCAAACCATTGCGAGTTGGCTGGCTTGTTTTTAGACCAAACCGAGGCATCTAGTGTTAGGGATATGCCCTAAAGCAACTATGTAATAGTTACATGTTAGGGATTTCAGTTGTATTTCAATTCATTATTATGTTAATGGCAAAGACGTGTTTATTCATTTGTCCAATTATTTATGTATATGAATAAATTCCATAAGATCAGTTGTGACTAGACCTATTCTCGAGACGTCGAGAATATGTGTGGCAGGTTTATAGTTAGACTGAATCTTTAAACTGTTCTCGGTCGATGGATCATTGAGTGGATATTAATGATCCTGTTGAGACCGATGTGTTCTTAATTTTGCTTTTAAGTATTGGATACTTAAAGGAATGACGAGTCACGAGTCATTAGGTATTGCGATGCCCGAATTGGAACACAGGTGCTTGTATCAGACAAGTTCACTGAACGTGACACGAATTTAACGATTAGCAACATGGAAGCTTTTAGCGTGGTCAATGTCTAATCGTTCATGCTCTAGTCTTGTGTAAATAATCCTTAGACCTGAGGCACGGTGTTGACTTGTACATTGGATGGCTATGGTTCACAAGTGCGCATATTGACGGTTCGCTGATCCGTCTCTGTACTTGATGGTCATAGTTCATGCACATACGAAGTCACACGTGTGCGTAAAATGGAATCAGTCTCCTTGTTACATGCAAGCTATGATGTCCTATGCGATCTAGTTATGACAATGCATTGAAATCCTTGGCCGAGGTTGTAACCGAGAATGAAATGTTCATGTCTCGTATAAATGCATTTCAATTAGATTTGTGCATATGATTGAATTGGTGGTTTGACAAATATTCCATGGCCTTTGTTCAATCGGGACATCGTAAGACAGAGGGATTGAATTACACTGTAACTAGAGCTGACAGGTTCATTATGTTCTTAAAACATTCACACTGTCTGGGTAGCCATGACATATTGCTAGATGTCACTCATGGCTTGTAGGACCTAGTGGTTGATCGGGACAATCAATTCACTTCGAAGTACTAATGTGTTAGTGCTTGTCTTACTGCCAGCTCAGTGATGAACCTAGGGATGTCACACACCTTAACCAATACATGACGACGTTGAACGGAAAATGTGATACTGCAAATATGTTTGAAACCACGACTATCGAATTAATCGAACTGAAATTAAATTAAATTGGATTTAATTTAATTCTTATTTTTTGGTCATAGGTACATGTGTATATGATGCACACGTATGCTCAAAGTGGATATATATCATATGTCCATACGTACATATGCTCTTGGTACACTCTTTTGTTTTTATTATAATAATAATAATTGTTATTATTGGTCAGCATCCGTTGCTGACCATGCGCCTATAATGCCCACGTTTGAACGTGGGCATTAGTGAAGGACACCATCAGCTTGTTGCTGATGGTAGTCTCTTTATTTTTAATAAAAAAAAATGAGAGTGCACAATGTGCACTTTGTGCACGTCTCCCACGGTCAACAAACGGTTGTTGATCGTGGGGAGTTGTGCACAAAGCACACACGATACAGATCGTGTGTGCGGTGCAATTAAGAGAAGTTGTTTTTCTTCTCTTTCAGTGCTTGACCGAGAGTGTATTCAGTGTGCGTGTGAGCAAAAAATAGAAGAGAGAAAAAAATCAGAATATTCCCTCTACGTTTTTCTTCTTCTTCAAGTGACCAAACTTAAGAACGCGGAGAGTTTTTTCACGAGATTGCTAGCACAATCAAGTGCGAAGTTTTTCTCGTCGTTTTTCTCCCGTTCGTCGTACGATTGGTGGTGTGTCTGAACTAGAGGTCCGACACTTGTGGGACTCGAATCGAAGAACATCATAACCAACTCGTTTTCAAGCACGCTACAAGAGGTAATTCGTTTAACCCTCTTCATTTAATTTGATTTTTGATTGAAACGCACGAACAACGCCTTTGGAGATACATGTATGGTTTTATTTCCGCTGCGTTTATATGTTTTATTTGCCTATACATGTTCCGTGAATCCCAACAGTGGTATCAGAGCCAATCCTTAGGCGTTTTCGTGCGTTTAATTGATTTACGTTCGTAGTAATTTTTGCGTTCTAATGGCCATTTTAATTTTAGCGAATTGTTTGCTATTGCATGGCCTATAGAAGTTGATTAATTTATATGATAAATTTGATCAATTGAGCAAAATTAGAACTGCATCAATTTTGAATCGAAAGTCTGTAGTTAGTATTATTTTACGAATAATGTATTCTGCAAAATGATTTGCGATAGTGAATCTAGAGGGGACGACGCTCTTACCGCTTAGAATTACGCACGTGAAATTGTTTCGCCGGCGTTGATTTCTTAACGCGGCTTGCGTTGCTCGACCATAAATTTTGATTCAATGCAGAATTTTTATTTGTGCCTTCCAAAGCTTTAAATTATGAATTTATTGCTTACGTGGAAGGGTGGTGATCATGGAAAAACCCTAATGAATGTATGATGTTTATTGATATTTTGGGGTTGTAATTATTAAATGGAGGCTGCGTCCTTCTTTTATTTTTCATGTAATATTTATTTTTTAGTATAGTTTAGTATAGTCAATTGTTGGAGTAATTGCTACGAGGATTATGTGGAGGAGCCGTTAAGCCGGTGAGCTCTATGGGCCCGGTTCGCGAAGAGTTCGAGGAACAAGAAGAAGTGAAGCAGTTCTCCGTCATTAAAATATTAAAATGGTTAAATGTGGTCTCATTGGCTCGAGAC
>JAGVVM010021682.1:0-25340 GCA_019149425.1 Psidium friedrichsthalianum
TTGGCAACAATGGATGAATGTGAGCAACGGCAAGCAACGATGACAAACTCTAGTGAGCGGCGGTGGGCTCCAATGAGCGGCGACGACAACGTGAACACCACTAGGACGGCTGGATAGAGTGGCACGAGCTAAAAGGAAGCTGAACAGAGGGTGGAAAAGGGGGTGTTGGGGTTCTCCAGTGGTTGCGGTCAATGGCGAAGCTTCGGCGAGGGCCTTCAACAATGGTCGGACGGTGACGACGATGAGCTCAGCAGAGTTGAGGCAAAGGTAGCGGCGACGATGCAACGACGACGATGAAGCATGAGGTGCCATTGAGGGGCAAAGACGAAGCAGTAATGACAACAATGAGCTTCGGGCAAGGACAACTCACAACGGTGCTACAATAGTGGGAGGAAAGTGGCGATGACAACGTAGAGGCAGTGGCTAAGTGGCATCGGGAGGAATAGAGGAGGATAGAGGGAGGTGGGACAAAGAAGTTACAGTCAGAGGGGTGACAGTGGTTGCATGAGGATGAAGTAGCAGCGGTGGCATGCCGTTGAGGGAGGAGGTCGCATGAGTCTAGATGGCGCGGCGATGGAGCGGCGACAAGTTGGGGAAGGGCAATGGAAGCTTCGGTTGGAAAAGCAAAATGAAGAAGAACATGGAGGTGAAGAAATAGCAGCCGCCAAGGAGAAGCAGGTGCAACAGTAGAGAAGAAAAAGGGAAAAAGTGTCCTCCTAGTTACAGTGAAAAGGGTTGGAAAGGACAAGAGAAAAAGAAGAAAGAAGGGGGGATTATCAGTTGGTGGGGGAGGGGCGCATGGCAGCCAAGGAGAGAGAGAGAGAGAGAGAGAGAGAGAGAGAGAGAGAGAGAGCGAGAGAGAGAGAGAGAGCGAGAGAGAGAGGGGGGGGGGCTGGTAGGGGAGGGTGTTCAACTGATTTCAAATGGGGGGAATCAAATCAATTTTAAAATTTTTGTCCCAATGTTCATAAATTCGAGGGAAAAAAGGTAATTACGTAGTTTTAGGATGTAGTGGATATTTCGCACAATAAATGAAGGCATTTTTAGAAATCTCGCGACAAGGGTTTGGTCAAGGCTAGGTTTGGCGCAAACGGAAAAATCCTATGACGCAATTAAATGGAATAAGACTTTTGACTAGCGCTTCACACTGATTAAAATTCGCATGTCCCTTTATACACAAAAATCCAATTTTATTTATTTTGTAAACCTTAAAATTTCGGGACGTTACATATACCTTATTAGGAGTCTTTCCTTCCTCTGTGTGTGTGTGTCTAGGTCATTGTAATAGAAAGAAGAAAATATACAGAAATCTAAGGAATGATATTTTTCCTCTAAAACTCTCTCATTAACAATGAATATCGTGATATTGAGGTTTATCCTAAATATAGCCAAAAAATTTTCGTTGAAAAGAACATTGATCTTTGGGATTCTTTTTTTTTTTTGCTTTGGTTAAATTTCCTTTCTAATCTACTTTGTACCTAACATAAATTTGTCTACATAGTATTTAGTCTTCGATGCCTGATTTACGATTTCCTAATCAGGTTTAACGTCCTTGAACTAACTAAAATGGGGCTCTGATTTTCATAAGCAACAGAACCCGAACTCGTAGTCCTTAGGATCGAGTTAAGGACCGAAAGATTTCTAGTTGTGGTGACGGTTTTCCTAGTCAGGATTAACCCCCTTGACCTAGCTAAAATAGGGCTCCGATTTTCATAAGCAACTGAGCCCGAACTCGTAGTCCTTAGGATCGACCAATCGAGTTAAGGACTGAAAATTTCTGAGCCTGAAGGCTAGATTAGAAAGCCCATGTCTAGCAGACGTGACAATTTATTCGCAACTTTCCAGATTACTTACCTCATTTCTTGTCTTCGACTCACTTAGTGTAATACTACGAAATTTCATGCGAGGGTACCAAGCAAATTGTTGTATCCTATAAAAGTTTGAAAAGTGTAAAATAAAAGGTTTTTCTTGAATTTTAAAAGCAATTGTATTCAAAAAAAGGTTTTGTAATTGTTATTTATTTGGAACTAATGATATGGCGGTGGTTGGATCTTAACGTATTTAAGCCAACCAAGAGGAACAGTTCACAAGAACGTGAGAGTTATTCTTCTTGGTAGGTCAAGTTAATTAAGTAGTTTTCCGTCTCTACGAGTGCTTAGAAAAAGTAGCATAATTGTGCATCACATTTCCTGACCTGAATTGGATTAAACATGTAAATTACGTTTCATGCGTATCTGTAATTCGATGGTAGCTACTTGAGGTGTCTCAATTACCTGCTCAATCCATGATCCACTTATCACGCGCATTTTTTGCAGCTTTTCGATAGTTTGACCGTGAACTCAAAGTATCAAGGCCCCACAAAAGCATTGATTATTTCAAATATTTTGCTTTACGGTGTAATCTCGGGGATTTAAGGACTATATACCTTACTTGTGGTTGTTTAGTGATTATTTGTGGGTACCTTATATACTCAGATTCGGAGTATTTCCAATAGTATCCCGCTAAAAGTGTTGGAAGTAAGTGTCACGCGGGATAGAGCAATGGGTCGTGAAAGTCACCTCTTGAACTTGTTTAGAGCAAATTGCCACATAGTTTGAGTTACCTCTCGAACCCATTTGGACAAAGTACTGTACTCTGAGAGCCACCACTTGAACTCATTTGAGACATAATGTATACGACGAGAGCCACGACCTTTTTTCTTTTTAGGGCAACGAGCAAACGCGCTTTGATTAATTTGGGCACGACATCTAGCAAAGCTCAAGACGAATCAGCATCTTTTTCCGATTTACACAAGCAAATCTTTGGAGATTAGGTTGTCCTCCGGCTCTTTGCCATTAGATTCAGTTGCATGAATGTCAAGTCCCCGTCATGACCATAAATGTCGCGTTGAGAGAGGCCAAATGTGTCCCAATCTTGCTAAAGTTGTCCAAGGCCCTCCAATAATTATCACAGATTAATAGTCGATAGCTTACTTTTTGACAATGCATGGCTTAAAAAGCAAGTCTTGCTCTAGATTTTCTCTGTGATTCCTTGTCTTACGTCAAATTAATTCTTTGGTGTAGCTGTTTGTTCCATCAATCTTTGAATCATATGGACTGACAACGACAATGTACGTAACCGATTCTCGGGGCTTGCTTTGGCAAAAATGGTTATGGCCAGAAATATGAATCATGATGGAAAATGATTGAATTGCCTGGCTGCAATGTCACAATCCGGGACCTACTTAAAAGTGCCCAACCAAAGAAGAAAAGACCCCAAACGTATATCACGAATTTATAAAATCACCTTTTTTTCGCTTAGATATAAACAGGCCCTCTGAAGTTAAAGTTGGTAGTTTAGACACCAACTTTGAATTTGCAAATATGAGCGAATTGCCTAATGCTCCATTTATTTAGCGGAAAATAAATAATTTAAAAAATATTTTCCTAAAAATGATCGCTTGTATCTCCTGAAATAATTAGTAAATAGAAAATATTTTATTATTGACAACAATTCTTGTCTTATTTTTCATTCATTTATTTTCGTAAGTGATTATAATCGACCATTTTTAGGAAAACGATTTCTAAAATCATTCATTCTTCATGGAACAAAAGGAGCCAAAATATGCAAAAAGAAATTTGGGTAGATAGTGCCGTTAACTGGTTTGAGAGCTAGTGCTGTCGAAATTAGTTTTTCTGTTACATGATGTCGACATGAAATAATACCGATTGAAAATGTGAGAATTGGTCGAATAAGCTTTCAAGTAAACGATGACAAATGTTACTATTCGAAAGCTAATAACGTTCAAATTTGCTTTCAGCTAAAAGATGTTATTGGACAACAACACCATTTGAGAGAGAATGAAATTTAAATTAGCATTCAGGAAGACAGCTGGAAATTGTGGGACACTGGCTGAAAGTATGCAATAAAAGGCATATCATGGTGATACTTACGAGGTTGGTACTCACCAATAGTTGTACTAGGGCTAATGCGAGAAGGTTGAAACAATACATGATTGAGGTGGTAGAGTGAACTTATATGAAAATATTCATAGTTGTCAGCCGTGCATTGGATGCGAAGTGCCCTCGATGCACACAAAATTGCTCACGATCGAAAGAACTCTATGGCCAAGTTAGACTATCCTTTTTGTGAAAAAACCTATGAGGACAAACGCCAAAAATCCATTTATAGCATATTTCTTAACGGCTAGGACGGTTGCTTTTGTAAAATTTGGCATCATTAGGTGCATGCAGCCGATTGTGTCAAAAAAAAGTCTATATAGCTTTTAATTGGGAGAAGGATACTAGAAGTGTCAAAAGCTATATATAATACTTACTTTAGTGCCAAAAGATTTTGCCGGCTCGTTTAAACGCCAAATTGAAAAAAAAAATGATCATTTAAGAGCCTCCATTGAAAACTTCGGATCAAAATGATTATGTGAGATTTATAATTAGAATTTTAATATCATTTGGCATAAAAAGTTTAAAAAATAATATTAAAAAGCTAAACTTAAAAGAAAAAAGCTCAAGCAAAAAGGGAAAGAAAAACACTCCAGATGGGCTTGGCCAAGCCCACAGTCGCCGAGAAGGGATGATGGAGATTCCTAGGCCTACCGAAGCCTGATGACCCTCATTGGCCCCAGGTGAGGTCTTAGTGGTCTCTACCAAGGGCCTGTCACCCTAAGACTAGGCATGACCCTTGCCCCAGATCTAAGCGAGCATCATTGCTAGAAGTGAGCAAATCGGACCGACCGGATCAGATCTGATTGGGAGCAATCGGATTGGACCGGGATCGGTGGTCTGATTTTCGATACTAGAGGGTCCGATCTAATTCTTAGTTCTAAGAACATAGGATCGGACTGAACCACTTGGACCAGACCAATTGAATTTTTTTAGAATTTTCAAAAAGTAACCCTAATTTTTGCAGTTTTCTTTTTAATAGTTTATCATGTGAATTTCTTTGTTAAGCTCGCTGAAATGATGATGAAATGTCGTTGGTTTGCTTCGTTTCATGAATTTTGCACATTAGGAGCTGAAAATTAGCTGACTTGTGTTTTGATTTTATTGCTTTGAGTGAAAATGTTTTGCATTTTAAGAGCACTGAAGCATTGTCAAAACATGGAAAGATTATTGCTGAGAAGAAATAGATATAGTTTGATTTATTTTCATCAAACCCATTGTTGGGGCTCCAAGAATGGCAAAGTATTATGCTTTTCAGTTTTCTTGAGTGTATTCTAGTTTCATTTGCAATTATGGTGCATGTTTTTTTGGTCATGTTGCCGATCCAATGGGATCGCCGATAACCCGATAGGACTGGCGGTCCGGTTCCTAGTTCCAGCAAATTGGGAACCAGGACCACCGGTTTGGTTCTCGACTCTTGATGGGAACCAGACCATATCGAGAACCGATCACCCCAGGTCATGCGCCTCACTTGGCGACAAGGGCTAGCGTGGCCTCCTCTAGGGTCACCCACTCCATGCGAGGCCTTGTTAGCCTTTGTCAGCCTAAGGTGATGGCTAGAAACCCTCCCTTAAATCTAGGGCGAGGGTCGCGCCTAGCCCTAGATCTGTTAGGAGTATGCCCTAAAGCAAACATGTGATGGTCACATGTATGGCATAAATATTGTACTATCAATATTTTATTAATGGCAATACGCTTATTTATTCATCTTGTCCCTTTATTTTAGATGAATAAAGTCCATTAGATCAATTGAAACTGATACCCATTCTTGAGGTGTCAAGAATATGTGTGACGGGTCATCAGTTGGTCTCTGATCTTCAAATTGGTTCTTGGTCGAAGGATCGTGGATTGAGCTTCCACGACCCGGTCGAGACCAGTGTGTTCACAACCTCGCTATTGAGTGTTGGATGCCCAATAGGGATGATGAGGCGCAAGTTATCGGATGTTAGACGTCTAAGCTGGAACACAGGTGTTCGTATCGAAACGAGTTCGATTAAATCCACTGAACGTGACGAAGGAGTGATTGACTAACATGGAGGCTTCATGCTTGGTCAATGCCTCAATCGCTCTTAGTTTTGGTGTGTTAATGGTCCTTAGACCTGAGCCACGATACTGGCTTGTATATTGGATGGCTGTGGTTCACAGGTACGATATTGGCCGATCATTGATCCACCTCTATGCATGATGGTCACAGTTCTCCATATACGAAGTCACAAGCGTGAGCAACAGTTGGGATCTGTCTCCTCATTAGATGAGGTTGATGTCCTATGCGATTTATTCATGACGGTGCATTAGAAAGTCCTTGGCCAAGGCAGAAGTCGAAAGGAGTCTCATCGAATGCACGTCAGATAGATTTGTGCATATGATCGAATCTATGGGTTTGACTCAGATATCCATAGCCCTCATTCGATTGAGACTTGGTAAGACAGAAGGAATGAATAATACCGAACCAAGGCCAACAGGTTAACTTTGTCCTCATACTTCATTCTGACTGAGTAACCGTGATATGTTGCTAGACGTCACTCACGGTTTGTGAGATCTAAGGATTGATTTGGGACAATCAATTCCTTGAGAAATCTCATTGCCAGTTCTGGGGTGAACCTAGGGATGTCACATGCCTTAACCGACATCTGGCGACGTCCATAAAGAAGACAGGATCACGAGAATGCGATAGGACTATGTGGATAGTCAAAAGGAGTTAGAACAGATTGGATTCGTTTCCTTCTTCTAAAGCTCACTAAAGGACGAAATAGATGACACCGGCATGACATCATGATGATGTCATGGATGATGTAATGATTACATTATGCCTATGTCATCATTGCATAAGATTTGTTATCCAAAAGAAAGGATAAGAAAGAATAGGATTTTCTTTCCGTTTGACAAAGATGTTTGGCACATCAAACGACATGATTTGATCACGAAACTCGAGAGACTTCAAGCCTAGAATGTCTAGAGCTCGTGGATGAGAATCGCCACCCAAAACAATGCCGTTTGGGCCGCCCGAATGGCGCCCAAGACTTGCCAACGGGTGGTCAAAGGCGGCAAAATTGCCGCCTTTGACCAACCCGTTGGCAAGTCTTGGGCGCCATTCGGGCGGCCCAAACGGCATTGTTTTGGGTGGCGATTCTCATCCACGAGCTCTAGACATTCTAGGCTTGAAGTCTCTCGAGTTTCGTGATCAAATCATGTCGTTTGATGTGCCAAACATCTTTGTCAAACGGAAAGAAAATCCTATTCTTTCTTATCCTTTCTTTTGGATAACAAATCTTATGCAATGATGACATAGGCATAATGTAATCATTACATCATCCATGACATCATCATGATGTCATGCCGGTGTCATCTATTTCGTCCTTTAGTGAGCTTTAGAAGAAGGAAACGAATCCAATCTGTTCTAACTCCTTTTGACTATCCACATAGTCCTATCGCATTCTCGTGATCCTGTCTTCTTTATGGACGTCGCCAGATGTCGGTTAAGGCATGTGACATCCCTAGGTTCACCCCAGAACTGGCAATGAGATTTCTCAAGGAATTGATTGTCCCAAATCAATCCTTAGATCTCACAAACCGTGAGTGACGTCTAGCAACATATCACGGTTACTCAGTCAGAATGAAGTATGAGGACAAAGTTAACCTGTTGGCCTTGGTTCGGTATTATTCATTCCTTCTGTCTTACCAAGTCTCAATCGAATGAGGGCTATGGATATCTGAGTCAAACCCATAGATTCGATCATATGCACAAATCTATCTGACGTGCATTCGATGAGACTCCTTTCGACTTCTGCCTTGGCCAAGGACTTTCTAATGCACCGTCATGAATAAATCGCATAGGACATCAACCTCATCTAATGAGGAGACAGATCCCAACTGTTGCTCACGCTTGTGACTTCGTATATGGAGAACTGTGACCATCATGCATAGAGGTGGATCAATGATCGGCCAATATCGTACCTGTGAACCACAGCCATCCAATATACAAGCCAGTATCGTGGCTCAGGTCTAAGGACCATTAACACACCAAAACTAAGAGCGATTGAGGCATTGACCAAGCATGAAGCCTCCATGTTAGTCAATCACTCCTTCGTCACGTTCAGTGGATTTAATCGAACTCGTTTCGATACGAACACCTGTGTTCCAGCTTAGACGTCTAACATCCGATAACTTGCGCCTCATCATCCCTATTGGGCATCCAACACTCAATAGCGAGGTTGTGAACACACTGGTCTCGACCGGGTCGTGGAAGCTCAATCCACGATCCTTCGACCAAGAACCAATTTGAAGATCAGAGACCAACTGATGACCCGTCACACATATTCTTGACACCTCAAGAATGGGTATCAGTTTCAATTGATCTAATGGACTTTATTCATCTAAAATAAAGGGACAAGATGAATAAATAAGCGTATTGCCATTAATAAAATATTGATAGTACAATATTTATGCCATACATGTGACCATCACATGTTTGCTTTAGGGCATACTCCTAACAGATCTAGGGCTAGGCGCGACCCTCGCCCTAGATTTAAGGGAGGGTTTCTAGCCATCACCTTAGGCTGACAAAGGCTAACAAGGCCTCGCATGGAGTGGGTGACCCTAGAGGAGGCCACGCTAGCCCTTGTCGCCAAGTGAGGCGCATGACCTGGGGTGATCGGTTCTCGATATGGTCTGGTTCCCATCAAGAGTCGAGAACCAAACCGGTGGTCCTGGTTCCCAATTTGCTGGAACTAGGAACCGGACCGCCAGTCCTATCGGGTTATCGGCGATCCCATTGGATCGGCAACATGACCAAAAAAACATGCACCATAATTGCAAATGAAACTAGAATACACTCAAGAAAACTGAAAAGCATAATACTTTGCCATTCTTGGAGCCCCAACAATGGGTTTGATGAAAATAAATCAAACTATATCTATTTCTTCTCAGCAATAATCTTTCCATGTTTTGACAATGCTTCAGTGCTCTTAAAATGCAAAACATTTTCACTCAAAGCAATAAAATCAAAACACAAGTCAGCTAATTTTCAGCTCCTAATGTGCAAAATTCATGAAACGAAGCAAACCAACGACATTTCATCATCATTTCAGCGAGCTTAACAAAGAAATTCACATGATAAACTATTAAAAAGAAAACTGCAAAAATTAGGGTTACTTTTTGAAAATTCTAAAAAAATTCAATTGGTCTGGTCCAAGTGGTTCAGTCCGATCCTATGTTCTTAGAACTAAGAATTAGATCGGACCCTCTAGTATCGAAAATCAGACCACCGATCCCGGTCCAATCCGATTGCTCCCAATCAGATCTGATCCGGTCGGTCCGATTTGCTCACTTCTAGCAATGATGCTCGCTTAGATCTGGGGCAAGGGTCATGCCTAGTCTTAGGGTGACAGGCCCTTGGTAGAGACCACTAAGACCTCACCTGGGGCCAATGAGGGTCATCAGGCTTCGGTAGGCCTAGGAATCTCCATCATCCCTTCTCGGCGACTGTGGGCTTGGCCAAGCCCATCTGGAGTGTTTTTCTTTCCCTTTTTGCTTGAGCTTTTTTCTTTTAAGTTTAGCTTTTTAATATTATTTTTTAAACTTTTTATGCCAAATGATATTAAAATTCTAATTATAAATCTCACATAATCATTTTGATCCGAAGTTTTCAATGGAGGCTCTTAAATGATCATTTTTTTTTTCAATTTGGCGTTTAAACGAGCCGGCAAAATCTTTTGGCACTAAAGTAAGTATTATATATAGCTTTTGACACTTCTAGTATCCTTCTCCCAATTAAAAGCTATATAGACTTTTTTTTGACACAATCGGCTGCATGCACCTAATGATGCCAAATTTTACAAAAGCAACCGTCCTAGCCGTTAAGAAATATGCTATAAATGGATTTTTGGCGTTTGTCCTCATAGGTTTTTTCACAAAAAGGATAGTCTAACTTGGCCATAGAGTTCTTTCGATCGTGAGCAATTTTGTGTGCATCGAGGGCACTTCGCATCCAATGCACGGCTGACAACTATGAATATTTTCATATAAGTTCACTCTACCACCTCAATCATGTATTGTTTCAACCTTCTCGCATTAGCCCTAGTACAACTATTGGTGAGTACCAACCTCGTAAGTATCACCATGATATGCCTTTTATTGCATACTTTCAGCCAGTGTCCCACAATTTCCAGCTGTCTTCCTGAATGCTAATTTAAATTTCATTCTCTCTCAAATGGTGTTGTTGTCCAATAACATCTTTTAGCTGAAAGCAAATTTGAACGTTATTAGCTTTCGAATAGTAACATTTGTCATCGTTTACTTGAAAGCTTATTCGACCAATTCTCACATTTTCAATCGGTATTATTTCATGTCGACATCATGTAACAGAAAAACTAATTTCGACAGCACTAGCTCTCAAACCAGTTAACGGCACTATCTACCCAAATTTCTTTTTGCATATTTTGGCTCCTTTTGTTCCATGAAGAATGAATGATTTTAGAAATCGTTTTCCTAAAAATGGTCGATTATAATCACTTACGAAAATAAATGAATGAAAAATAAGACAAGAATTGTTGTCAATAATAAAATATTTTCTATTTACTAATTATTTCAGGAGATACAAGCGATCATTTTTAGGAAAATATTTTTTAAATTATTTATTTTCCGCTAAATAAATGGAGCATTAGGCAATTCGCTCATATTTGCAAATTCAAAGTTGGTGTCTAAACTACCAACTTTAACTTCAGAGGGCCTGTTTATATCTAAGCGAAAAAAAGGTGATTTTATAAATTCGTGATATACGTTTGGGGTCTTTTCTTCTTTGGTTGGGCACTTTTAAGTAGGTCCCGGATTGTGACATTGCAGCCAGGCAATTCAATCATTTTCCATCATGATTCATATTTCTGGCCATAACCATTTTTGCCAAAGCAAGCCCCGAGAATCGGTTACGTACATTGTCGTTGTCAGTCCATATGATTCAAAGATTGATGGAACAAACAGCTACACCAAAGAATTAATTTGACGTAAGACAAGGAATCACAGAGAAAATCTAGAGCAAGACTTGCTTTTTAAGCCATGCATTGTCAAAAAGTAAGCTATCGACTATTAATCTGTGATAATTATTGGAGGGCCTTGGACAACTTTAGCAAGATTGGGACACATTTGGCCTCTCTCAACGCGACATTTATGGTCATGACGGGGACTTGACATTCATGCAACTGAATCTAATGGCAAAGAGCCGGAGGACAACCTAATCTCCAAAGATTTGCTTGTGTAAATCGGAAAAAGATGCTGATTCGTCTTGAGCTTTGCTAGATGTCGTGCCCAAATTAATCAAAGCGCGTTTGCTCGTTGCCCTAAAAAGAAAAAAGGTCGTGGCTCTCGTCGTATACATTATGTCTCAAATGAGTTCAAGTGGTGGCTCTCAGAGTACAGTACTTTGTCCAAATGGGTTCGAGAGGTAACTCAAACTATGTGGCAATTTGCTCTAAACAAGTTCAAGAGGTGACTTTCACGACCCATTGCTCTATCCCGCGTGACACTTACTTCCAACACTTTTAGCGGGATACTATTGGAAATACTCCGAATCTGAGTATATAAGGTACCCACAAATAATCACTAAACAACCACAAGTAAGGTATATAGTCCTTAAATCCCCGAGATTACACCGTAAAGCAAAATATTTGAAATAATCAATGCTTTTGTGGGGCCTTGATACTTTGAGTTCACGGTCAAACTATCGAAAAGCTGCAAAAAATGCGCGTGATAAGTGGATCATGGATTGAGCAGGTAATTGAGACACCTCAAGTAGCTACCATCGAATTACAGATACGCATGAAACGTAATTTACATGTTTAATCCAATTCAGGTCAGGAAATGTGATGCACAATTATGCTACTTTTTCTAAGCACTCGTAGAGACGGAAAACTACTTAATTAACTTGACCTACCAAGAAGAATAACTCTCACGTTCTTGTGAACTGTTCCTCTTGGTTGGCTTAAATACGTTAAGATCCAACCACCGCCATATCATTAGTTCCAAATAAATAACAATTACAAAACCTTTTTTTGAATACAATTGCTTTTAAAATTCAAGAAAAACCTTTTATTTTACACTTTTCAAACTTTTATAGGATACAAACAATTTGCTTGGTACCCTCGCATGAAATTTCGTAGTATTACACTAAGTGAGTCGAAGACAAGAAATGAGGTAAGTAATCTGGAAAGTTGCGAATAAATTGTCACGTCTGCTAGACATGGGCTTTCTAATCTAGCCTTCAGGCTCAGAAATTTTCAGTCCTTAACTCGATTGGTCGATCCTAAGGACTACGAGTTCGGGCTCAGTTGCTTATGAAAATCGGAGCCCTATTTTAGCTAGGTCAAGGGGGTTAATCCTGACTAGGAAAACCGTCACCACAACTAGAAATCTTTCGGTCCTTAACTCGATCCTAAGGACTACGAGTTCGGGTTCTGTTGCTTATGAAAATCAGAGCCCCATTTTAGTTAGTTCAAGGACGTTAAACCTGATTAGGAAATCGTAAATCAGGCATCGAAGACTAAATACTATGTAGACAAATTTATGTTAGGTACAAAGTAGATTAGAAAGGAAATTTAACCAAAGCAAAAAAAAAAAGAATCCCAAAGATCAATGTTCTTTTCAACGAAAAATTTTTTGGCTATATTTAGGATAAACCTCAATATCACGATATTCATTGTTAATGAGAGAGTTTTAGAGGAAAAATATCATTCCTTAGATTTCTGTATATTTTCTTCTTTCTATTACAATGACCTAGACACACACACACAGAGGAAGGAAAGACTCCTAATAAGGTATATGTAACGTCCCGAAATTTTAAGGTTTACAAAATAAATAAAATTGGATTTTTGTGTATAAAGGGACATGCGAATTTTAATCAGTGTGAAGCGCTAGTCAAAAGTCTTATTCCATTTAATTGCGTCATAGGATTTTTCCGTTTGCGCCAAACCTAGCCTTGACCAAACCCTTGTCGCGAGATTTCTAAAAATGCCTTCATTTATTGTGCGAAATATCCACTACATCCTAAAACTACGTAATTACCTTTTTTCCCTCGAATTTATGAACATTGGGACAAAAATTTTAAAATTGATTTGATTCCCCCCATTTGAAATCAGTTGAACACCCTCCCCTACCAGCCCCCCCCCTCTCTCTCTCGCTCTCTCTCTCTCTCTCGCTCTCTCTCTCTCTCTCTCTCTCTCTCTCTCTCTCTCTCTCTCCTGGCTGCCATGCGCCCCTCCCCCACCAACTGATAATCCCCCCTTCTTTCTTCTTTTTCTCTTGTCCTTTCCAACCCTTTTCACTGTAACTAGGAGGACACTTTTTCCCTTTTTCTTCTCTACTGTTGCACCTGCTTCTCCTTGGCGGCTGCTATTTCTTCACCTCCATGTTCTTCTTCATTTTGCTTTTCCAACCGAAGCTTCCATTGCCCTTCCCCAACTTGTCGCCGCTCCATCGCCGCGCCATCTAGACTCATGCGACCTCCTCCCTCAACGGCATGCCACCGCTGCTACTTCATCCTCATGCAACCACTGTCACCCCTCTGACTGTAACTTCTTTGTCCCACCTCCCTCTATCCTCCTCTATTCCTCCCGATGCCACTTAGCCACTGCCTCTACGTTGTCATCGCCACTTTCCTCCCACTATTGTAGCACCGTTGTGAGTTGTCCTTGCCCGAAGCTCATTGTTGTCATTACTGCTTCGTCTTTGCCCCTCAATGGCACCTCATGCTTCATCGTCGTCGTTGCATCGTCGCCGCTACCTTTGCCTCAACTCTGCTGAGCTCATCGTCGTCACCGTCCGACCATTGTTGAAGGCCCTCGCCGAAGCTTCGCCATTGACCGCAACCACTGGAGAACCCCAACACCCCCTTTTCCACCCTCTGTTCAGCTTCCTTTTAGCTCGTGCCACTCTATCCAGCCGTCCTAGTGGTGTTCACGTTGTCGTCGCCGCTCATTGGAGCCCACCGCCGCTCACTAGAGTTTGTCATCGTTGCTTGCCGTTGCTCACATTCATCCATTGTTGCCAACATCTTGGTGAGTTAGCCCCCAACTCTCGATTAGGATGTTAATTACATTCGAGAATTAGTTAATTAGTTAAATTAGGTATTTGTGTAGACTAATTATGGGCGGTATAGCTAGAGATTGGGTTTAGGTTAAATAGCCACAATTAATTAAATTAGACTGAGTTACAAGGTAGATTGTGGCTAATTGGTGATCAGATTGATTCATTGACCATAATTATTTGATCGCAAGTGAGTGATTAACTAGAGTTAAGTGGACGATGAATTGTTTGATTGATTAGTTGGTAGGTGGAGTAGCCGTCGGTCTAAACTAAATGTGTTATGCTATTAACATTATCGACTGCTTAAGGTTGTAATCGACATTTGACTGCTGGATGCGTTGAGTGGTTTATGTTTGATTGCACAAGGATTGATTATCTGTATCTAGATACAAAATATAAATTGATTGGTTGGATAATCTACGTGTGTGGTCATATGATGAGTTTAAATCTGTGCTAATTGTATGGTCCATGCTAGTCATACAATTTTTCCATGGTAGTTCCAAATCATGCTAGTCGTACGAATCTTACAAACTATCGAACATCGTTACCGGAAGTAAGGGACAATACCTGATCATGCTAGTAGCCACTACTAGTTGTAGTATTTCGTCACACTAGTCATGTGCAATGGGCCCTGTGGCCATTAATAACTGGAATCCGAGAGGAACTTGGTATTTGCTAGCCATTGTGAAATTTCTAGTTATTCGTCTAGATCGTGTGATTATTATTTCAATCGAGCTTTACTCATGTGTGATTCAAGGAGTGATAAGATTGCATGTGATTGGCTCTATGCTTTTATGATGTATTGTTGTGTAGGTCACTTGAGCAAATCAATGCCTTAGCCGGGCTTACGCTTTGACTCACTGAGATTTATTTCTCACCCGTCGTGATTACCATTTTCAGATTCTAGATAATAGAGAGGCACATTAGATTTGGAGTTCTTATTGATTAGTCATTTTATAATGTACACCATCCAATTCTAGGTACGAATTGGGTTCGGGAATACCACATCATCACGATCTAGGTGGAAAAGGGATTTAGCCACCTAGGAGCCCATCTCTATAAATCCTAGTTCTTGCGTGAGGGTGATGTTCTTTGTGGCCCGCTTCGTGGATTTGAGGGGCCGTCTAACCCAATCCCGTATGTCTCCATCTGAGACCCGATAGATCTAGATACGGTTAACAGAGAGATAGTGGACCTAAATCTGATCGGGTCTCAGATCTAGCATCTAACGGCATCCCGATGTCCCCCTAGTCATAGGAGCATAGTAGTCTCTTGATATCTCAGTTCATGATGAGGATGAGGATGTAATGGCATCCTCTTTTGGAGTAGATAAATAACCCTTCCCGATCCACCTACCATTTTGCTGGTCTTAAGGAGTCATCCCGGGGTTGTAATTATTCTATATAACTCTGAAGGTTAGCATTTTATTTTTAGCTATTGTATTGGGATATTTAGCTGATTAATGATTATGGAGTTTTTCCTGCTTTGCTATCCCTATTTAATCTTCTGTCTAGGAGTATTATACATTTTCCCATGTGTAGAAATTTTCATTTTGTCATTAATGTACATAGGACATTATTCTTTCCAACCTAAGGTGTTTGGTAGGGATGGTGCGTACTCAAGGATCATCATGACATCATAAGGTAATATCACATGCAGCCTGATCCTCTAATCATTATAATGACTTGGACCCACCACTCGCAATATATTGTCCGCTTTGGACATACAGTCCTCACGGTTTTGTTCCTCAATGGGTTGCCCATACAACTCCCAAAAAAGGTCTCTTGCAAGTTAAAAACAAGCCTAAGCCTTATAAACACCGAGGACTCCCCCTAAACAATGTAGGACAAGGAGTTGTGCACACTAGCATGATCAGGTATGTCCCTTACTTCCGGTAACGATGTTCGATGTTTGTGAGATTCGCTGCGGTCCACACATGATTGGGAGTCAGCTCTGATACCAATTGTATGACTACATGGACCATACAATTAGCCAGATTTAAACCATCATATGACCACACACGTAGATTATCCAACCAATCAATTTATATTTTGTATCTAGATACAGGTAATCAAACCTTGTAAACCAGCCAGGAACCCCTCAACGCATCCAGGACAAATGTCGATTACAACCTTAAGCATGTCGATAATGTTCGAATAGCATAACACAACCCTAGTTTAGACCGACGGCTACTCCGCCTACCAACTAATCATCAAACAATTCATCGTCCACTTAACTCTAGAAAATCACTCACCTGCGATCAAATAATTATGGTCAATGAATAATCTGATCACCAATGTAGCCAGCAATCTACCTTGTAATCAGTATATAGATAATCAATTGTGGCTATTTAACCTCCAAAAGGGGGTCTCTAGCTATACCGCCCATAATTAGTCTACACAAATACCTGATTTCGCTCCATTCCGACTACTCGGACGCTCCTCGACATCCTAACTCGAGAGAGGGGGCTAACTCACCAAGATGTTGGCGTCAATGGATCAATGTGATGCAACGGCAAGCAACGATGACAAACTCTCGTGAGCGGCGATGGGCTCCGAAGGAGCGGCGACGACAAGGGGAACACCCATCTCCTCGGCGGGATATCGAAGGCTCGCACTGGCTAAACACTTGGTCTCTCCAACATCCAAGCTTCGTATCAAGGAGGTCAGGAGCGGACTGCCATAATCTACCATACGATGGTTGCGGTCAATAGCGCCATCAGCCTCGGTAAAATATCTCACATCTATCTCCATCTCCACGGTGAGTCTACGATGAATGCTCGTCGCTACAGTCGGGGCAAAGGTAGCGGCAACCAATGCGAATGAGTCAAAGACTCAATAAGCTCACTACTAATCCTTACATAGGATAAGGCATGTTCATCGACAACCTATAAGCTTAGGTCTAGTCAACACCTCACAACTCTCTACGACAGCGGCGTAAATGGCGATGACAATATATGTTGCAATCTACTAATGATCAAGTATAGTCAGGCAATAAATTCACATGCAGGGATGTACGACGTAACATGCCACCATTCCAGGGGTGACAGTGCTCAATGCTCAATGAGGATGAAGTATGCAGCGGTGGCATACCGTATGAGGGAGGAGGTCGCATGAGTCTAGATGGCGCGGCGATGGAGCGGCGACAAGTTGGGGAAGGGCAATGGAAGCTTCGGTTGGAAAAGCAAAATGAAGAAGAACATGGAGGTGAAGAAATAGCAGCCGCCAAGGAGAAGCAGGTGCAACAGTAGAGAAGAAAAAGGGAAAAAGTGTCCTCCTAGTTACAGTGAAAAGGGTTGGAAAGGACAAGAGAAAAAGAAGAAAGAAGGGGGGATTATCAGTTGGTGGGGGAGGGGCGCATGGCAGCCAAGGAGAGAAGAGAGAGAGAGAGAGAGAGAGAGAGAGAGAGAGAGAGCGAGAGAGAGAGAGAGAGCGAGAGAGAGAGGGGGGGGGGCTGGTAGGGGAGGGTGTTCAACTGATTTCAAATGGGGGGAATCAAATCAATTTTAAAATTTTTGTCCCAATGTTCATAAATTCGAGGGAAAAAAGGTAATTACGTAGTTTTAGGATGTAGTGGATATTTCGCACAATAAATGAAGGCATTTTTAGAAATCTCGCGACAAGGGTTTGGTCAAGGCTAGGTTTGGCGCAAACGGAAAAATCCTATGACGCAATTAAATGGAATAAGACTTTTGACTAGCGCTTCACACTGATTAAAATTCGCATGTCCCTTTATACACAAAAATCCAATTTTATTTATTTTGTAAACCTTAAAATTTCGGGACGTTACATATACCTTATTAGGAGTCTTTCCTTCCTCTGTGTGTGTGTGTCTAGGTCATTGTAATAGAAAGAAGAAAATATACAGAAATCTAAGGAATGATATTTTTCCTCTAAAACTCTCTCATTAACAATGAATATCGTGATATTGAGGTTTATCCTAAATATAGCCAAAAAATTTTTCGTTGAAAAGAACATTGATCTTTGGGATTCTTTTTTTTTTTGCTTTGGTTAAATTTCCTTTCTAATCTACTTTGTACCTAACATAAATTTGTCTACATAGTATTTAGTCTTCGATGCCTGATTTACGATTTCCTAATCAGGTTTACGTCCTTGAACTAACTAAAATGGGGCTCTGATTTCATAAGCAACAGAACCCGAACTCGTAGTCCTTAGGATCGAGTTAAGGACCGAAAGATTTCTAGTTGTGGTGACGGTTTTCCTAGTCAGGATTAACCCCCTTGACCTAGCTAAAATAGGGCTCCGATTTTCATAAGCAACTGAGCCCGAACTCGTAGTCCTTAGGATCGACCAATCGAGTTAAGGACTGAAAATTTCTGAGCCTGAAGGCTAGATTAGAAAGCCCATGTCTAGCAGACGTGACAATTTATTCGCAACTTTCCAGATTACTTACCTCATTTCTTGTCTTCGACTCACTTAGTGTAATACTACGAAATTTCATGCGAGGGTACCAAGCAAATTGTTTGTATCCTATAAAAGTTTGAAAAGTGTAAAATAAAAGGTTTTTCTTGAATTTTAAAAGCAATTGTATTCAAAAAAAGGTTTTGTAATTGTTATTTATTTGGAACTAATGATATGGCGGTGGTTGGATCTTAACGTATTTAAGCCAACCAAGAGGAACAGTTCACAAGAACGTGAGAGTTATTCTTCTTGGTAGGTCAAGTTAATTAAGTAGTTTTCCGTCTCTACGAGTGCTTAGAAAAAGTAGCATAATTGTGCATCACATTTCCTGACCTGAATTGGATTAAACATGTAAATTACGTTTCATGCGTATCTGTAATTCGATGGTAGCTACTTGAGGTGTCTCAATTACCTGCTCAATCCATGATCCACTTATCACGCGCATTTTTTGCAGCTTTTCGATAGTTTGACCGTGAACTCAAAGTATCAAGGCCCCACAAAAGCATTGATTATTTCAAATATTTTGCTTTACGGTGTAATCTCGGGGATTTAAGGACTATATACCTTACTTGTGGTTGTTTAGTGATTATTTGTGGGTACCTTATATACTCAGATTCGGAGTATTTCCAATAGTATCCCGCTAAAAGTGTTGGAAGTAAGTGTCACGCGGGATAGAGCAATGGGTCGTGAAAGTCACCTCTTGAACTTGTTTAGAGCAAATTGCCACATAGTTTGAGTTACCTCTCGAACCCATTTGGACAAAGTACTGTACTCTGAGAGCCACCACTTGAACTCATTTGAGACATAATGTATACGACGAGAGCCACGACCTTTTTTCTTTTTAGGGCAACGAGCAAACGCGCTTTGATTAATTTGGGCACGACATCTAGCAAAGCTCAAGACGAATCAGCATCTTTTTCCGATTTACACAAGCAAATCTTTGGAGATTAGGTTGTCCTCCGGCTCTTTGCCATTAGATTCAGTTGCATGAATGTCAAGTCCCCGTCATGACCATAAATGTCGCGTTGAGAGAGGCCAAATGTGTCCCAATCTTGCTAAAGTTGTCCAAGGCCCTCCAATAATTATCACAGATTAATAGTCGATAGCTTACTTTTTGACAATGCATGGCTTAAAAAGCAAGTCTTGCTCTAGATTTTCTCTGTGATTCCTTGTCTTACGTCAAATTAATTCTTTGGTGTAGCTGTTTGTTCCATCAATCTTTGAATCATATGGACTGACAACGACAATGTACGTAACCGATTCTCGGGGCTTGCTTTGGCAAAAATGGTTATGGCCAGAAATATGAATCATGATGGAAAATGATTGAATTGCCTGGCTGCAATGTCACAATCCGGGACCTACTTAAAAGTGCCCAACCAAAGAAGAAAAGACCCCAAACGTATATCACGAATTTATAAAATCACCTTTTTTTCGCTTAGATATAAACAGGCCCTCTGAAGTTAAAGTTGGTAGTTTAGACACCAACTTTGAATTTGCAAATATGAGCGAATTGCCTAATGCTCCATTTATTTAGCGGAAAATAAATAATTTAAAAAATATTTTCCTAAAAATGATCGCTTGTATCTCCTGAAATAATTAGTAAATAGAAAATATTTTATTATTGACAACAATTCTTGTCTTATTTTTCATTCATTTATTTTCGTAAGTGATTATAATCGACCATTTTTAGGAAAACGATTTCTAAAATCATTCATTCTTCATGGAACAAAAGGAGCCAAAATATGCAAAAAGAAATTTGGGTAGATAGTGCCGTTAACTGGTTTGAGAGCTAGTGCTGTCGAAATTAGTTTTTCTGTTACATGATGTCGACATGAAATAATACCGATTGAAAATGTGAGAATTGGTCGAATAAGCTTTCAAGTAAACGATGACAAATGTTACTATTCGAAAGCTAATAACGTTCAAATTTGCTTTCAGCTAAAAGATGTTATTGGACAACAACACCATTTGAGAGAGAATGAAATTTAAATTAGCATTCAGGAAGACAGCTGGAAATTGTGGGACACTGGCTGAAAGTATGCAATAAAAGGCATATCATGGTGATACTTACGAGGTTGGTACTCACCAATAGTTGTACTAGGGCTAATGCGAGAAGGTTGAAACAATACATGATTGAGGTGGTAGAGTGAACTTATATGAAAATATTCATAGTTGTCAGCCGTGCATTGGATGCGAAGTGCCCTCGATGCACACAAAATTGCTCACGATCGAAAGAACTCTATGGCCAAGTTAGACTATCCTTTTTGTGAAAAAACCTATGAGGACAAACGCCAAAAATCCATTTATAGCATATTTCTTAACGGCTAGGACGGTTGCTTTTGTAAAATTTGGCATCATTAGGTGCATGCAGCCGATTGTGTCAAAAAAAAGTCTATATAGCTTTTAATTGGGAGAAGGATACTAGAAGTGTCAAAAGCTATATATAATACTTACTTTAGTGCCAAAAGATTTTGCCGGCTCGTTTAAACGCCAAATTGAAAAAAAAAATGATCATTTAAGAGCCTCCATTGAAAACTTCGGATCAAAATGATTATGTGAGATTTATAATTAGAATTTTAATATCATTTGGCATAAAAAGTTTAAAAAATAATATTAAAAAGCTAAACTTAAAAGAAAAAAGCTCAAGCAAAAAGGGAAAGAAAAACACTCCAGATGGGCTTGGCCAAGCCCACAGTCGCCGAGAAGGGATGATGGAGATTCCTAGGCCTACCGAAGCCTGATGACCCTCATTGGCCCCAGGTGAGGTCTTAGTGGTCTCTACCAAGGGCCTGTCACCCTAAGACTAGGCATGACCCTTGCCCCAGATCTAAGCGAGCATCATTGCTAGAAGTGAGCAAATCGGACCGACCGGATCAGATCTGATTGGGAGCAATCGGATTGGACCGGGATCGGTGGTCTGATTTTCGATACTAGAGGGTCCGATCTAATTCTTAGTTCTAAGAACATAGGATCGGACTGAACCACTTGGACCAGACCAATTGAATTTTTTTAGAATTTTCAAAAAGTAACCCTAATTTTTGCAGTTTTCTTTTTAATAGTTTATCATGTGAATTTCTTTGTTAAGCTCGCTGAAATGATGATGAAATGTCGTTGGTTTGCTTCGTTTCATGAATTTTGCACATTAGGAGCTGAAAATTAGCTGACTTGTGTTTTGATTTTATTGCTTTGAGTGAAAATGTTTTGCATTTTAAGAGCACTGAAGCATTGTCAAAACATGGAAAGATTATTGCTGAGAAGAAATAGATATAGTTTGATTTATTTTCATCAAACCCATTGTTGGGGCTCCAAGAATGGCAAAGTATTATGCTTTTCAGTTTTCTTGAGTGTATTCTAGTTTCATTTGCAATTATGGTGCATGTTTTTTTGGTCATGTTGCCGATCCAATGGGATCGCCGATAACCCGATAGGACTGGCGGTCCGGTTCCTAGTTCCAGCAAATTGGGAACCAGGACCACCGGTTTGGTTCTCGACTCTTGATGGGAACCAGACCATATCGAGAACCGATCACCCCAGGTCATGCGCCTCACTTGGCGACAAGGGCTAGCGTGGCCTCCTCTAGGGTCACCCACTCCATGCGAGGCCTTGTTAGCCTTTGTCAGCCTAAGGTGATGGCTAGAAACCCTCCCTTAAATCTAGGGCGAGGGTCGCGCCTAGCCCTAGATCTGTTAGGAGTATGCCCTAAAGCAAACATGTGATGGTCACATGTATGGCATAAATATTGTACTATCAATATTTTATTAATGGCAATACGCTTATTTATTCATCTTGTCCCTTTATTTTAGATGAATAAAGTCCATTAGATCAATTGAAACTGATACCCATTCTTGAGGTGTCAAGAATATGTGTGACGGGTCATCAGTTGGTCTCTGATCTTCAAATTGGTTCTTGGTCGAAGGATCGTGGATTGAGCTTCCACGACCCGGTCGAGACCAGTGTGTTCACAACCTCGCTATTGAGTGTTGGATGCCCAATAGGGATGATGAGGCGCAAGTTATCGGATGTTAGACGTCTAAGCTGGAACACAGGTGTTCGTATCGAAACGAGTTCGATTAAATCCACTGAACGTGACGAAGGAGTGATTGACTAACATGGAGGCTTCATGCTTGGTCAATGCCTCAATCGCTCTTAGTTTTGGTGTGTTAATGGTCCTTAGACCTGAGCCACGATACTGGCTTGTATATTGGATGGCTGTGGTTCACAGGTACGATATTGGCCGATCATTGATCCACCTCTATGCATGATGGTCACAGTTCTCCATATACGAAGTCACAAGCGTGAGCAACAGTTGGGATCTGTCTCCTCATTAGATGAGGTTGATGTCCTATGCGATTTATTCATGACGGTGCATTAGAAAGTCCTTGGCCAAGGCAGAAGTCGAAAGGAGTCTCATCGAATGCACGTCAGATAGATTTGTGCATATGATCGAATCTATGGGTTTGACTCAGATATCCATAGCCCTCATTCGATTGAGACTTGGTAAGACAGAAGGAATGAATAATACCGAACCAAGGCCAACAGGTTAACTTTGTCCTCATACTTCATTCTGACTGAGTAACCGTGATATGTTGCTAGACGTCACTCACGGTTTGTGAGATCTAAGGATTGATTTGGGACAATCAATTCCTTGAGAAATCTCATTGCCAGTTCTGGGGTGAACCTAGGGATGTCACATGCCTTAACCGACATCTGGCGACGTCCATAAAGAAGACAGGATCACGAGAATGCGATAGGACTATGTGGATAGTCAAAAGGAGTTAGAACAGATTGGATTCGTTTCCTTCTTCTAAAGCTCACTAAAGGACGAAATAGATGACACCGGCATGACATCATGATGATGTCATGGATGATGTAATGATTACATTATGCCTATGTCATCATTGCATAAGATTTGTTATCCAAAAGAAAGGATAAGAAAGAATAGGATTTTCTTTCCGTTTGACAAAGATGTTTGGCACATCAAACGACATGATTTGATCACGAAACTCGAGAGACTTCAAGCCTAGAATGTCTAGAGCTCGTGGATGAGAATCGCCACCCAAAACAATGCCGTTTGGGCCGCCCGAATGGCGCCCAAGACTTGCCAACGGGTTGGTCAAAGGCGGCAATTTTGCCGCCTTTGACCACCGCCCTTTGGGCAGGGCCCACGTGGATGGTCAAAGGCGGTTTGACCTCCTTTGACCAGCATCCAGCTGGCCACTTGGGCCAGCTGACAGCCCACGTGGCGTCCCCCTATTGGCCGCCACGTGAGACGGTTTATGAAGGGCGATTTTATACCGCCCCTCCCCCTCATTCTCTCCCACTCTAATCCTCTATAAATAGGGGTAAAGGGCTCAAGTTTAAGAGGTTAGAAACTTGTGAGAGTCACACATATACGTGCCAAATTTCGTGAGAAAGTGAGCTCGAGAATCGATCAATTTAGATACACAAAGGTTGTGTTTCCATTGGTTGAAAACGAAGGGTTCGAATTGAGACGCCGCGAGGATTACTAGCATAATCCGAGGACCGTTTCTCCGAATCTCCGTCTTCAAGGTCGCACGGGTGTCAGGGCGTGTCTAAACTAGAGGCCCGACACCTCTTGGGCTCGAGGACAAATAAGCAGAGCCACATCCAACCTCTGTTGTCCAGGTACGTTTCTAAACTTGCTTTAAAAAGTGTGATTTTCGATTCAAGTATACAAGGATTTCTAAGACGATCTAGGGTGCCGTTTGAATTTATTTTCTTCTGCTACGTGTATGACATGTTTTCATGTATGTGACGAGCACCTGGGACCGCTAGAAACCTAACAAGTAGTATCAGAGTCACGCTTAGAACCGAATCAAAGTCAAAGGTGACCACCGCCTTTGACCAAGTCAAAGTCAATGGTTCAACGCAGCCACCGCCTTTGACTAGGGGCATGCACGATAATTTTGCAAAATTAAATTGTTTAGCTTTGCAAAAGACAAACGAATCAATTTGATCGAAATTGTTCAAACGAACTTGGAATGAGCTCAAATTTGGTCGAGCACTCGGAAACGGGCCTTTGACCAAAAGTCATCGCCTTTGGCGATGCGTTGTGGGCATTGGGGTCTTCTGGACATGTTTCTGGCTTTGTTTTTCCGATTATGATATCGGACGTTGCAAATTGTTGCGAATTAATGTTTTTTTGCTCTTTTAATGTATTTGAGCATGTATGTATATGATATGTATGTGATATATATATATGATGTCTATTCTGGCGGACGAGTTATTATCTGTTTGGAGGATATGCCTGCTGCTGCTAGTTGCTGCTAGGACTGGTAGAAAAGGAATAGACATAGGTGAGAGCTGTTTTGAAACCTAAAATCTTCTCAAATGAATATCAAGTTGTAACGGGTATTAGACTCACGGCCAACCATCGTCATGGACTTAATGCTCTGCTATAGTTAGTTGATTGACTCGTCATGGATACATGGGAGTCAATTGCCGTCTATAATAGAGGACCAATAGATAAAAGCATTGGACGATGTGGATATTAAAACCAGGCAATTCCAATAACTGTTAGATGAGGATTCGTCTGTATTTTAATGTCTACAAGTGATAGTGGGTTAGATTTGATTGTCATCATGAGGTCAATAACTATCAGGTGAGACCTTCGTGATCCAGAGGCCGAATAATGATTGGGATGAGCATGAGATGCCTGGATAGATTGATACACTCATCTAGTTTATGTAGAATACTAATAACTATAGGTGAGGCGGACCATGAATTGATGGGACTCCAATCCCCACTAGTAGTTTGGCCCAATGAGGACTACCGTTTCTTACTAGAGGAGTGTGGGATTCGATAAATTTAGTGGGAGCCTATTTCATTTAAAGGCCAAAATGAAATAATAGATAATCGATAGAACAATACCTAGCGACCTAATTTTCTG
>JAGVVM010021686.1:0-12177 GCA_019149425.1 Psidium friedrichsthalianum
TGTTTGGGGTGTTACTCTTGTTATCTGCTCGACAACCATGTTGCTGTAAACTCGGCGTATGTCAGATTAAGATAGACGATATTACGAATAACACTTTACTTCAACACTGTAGGATCACCGATGACTACGTAAAGTCGTTGTATTCTTTAGACTATAAGGTTATTATGTGCCTGGCGTTCCTACTCAGTAAACAGGGTCGCTGGTCAGTAATAAGATCCTGAATCGTCTGGCACTGGTTATTGGGTAAATGTATGCTGTTGTCAGACTTTGAGTCCGAAGTTATTCGTCATTGGTCTAGCATGGAACCTTAGGTGTCCTCATGGCCAAGCTGCGGCAGATAAGAATGTCTTCCCAGGTCAATTACTTATATATTTCAATTACACTAATATGCTGAGACACTTTGGCACAGGCATGCATCCAGTACCATTTTGCTGCCTGATGAAGTTAGTTTCCTCTAAGGTAACGCTAGTCTGGTCAGTATCTATGTTTGTTTATCATGATGTTGGTTCTCGTTACGACGTGCTTTTAACCTGCAAGTATGTGCATGCTGCATGCATGGTCTCACTTCAAAGAGTGGCTCTGGCAGATGTCCCCTAGCCTGGCTGCTTCATTCTGATCCTCTTGATTTTAAATGTTATCTTTGTGTGTTTTCCATCTTATTATTTGCAATTGATCTATTTTTGGTGTGATCTACACATGATAATATAAAAAAAAAGAGTACCTGTGTTATTAATGTTCAGTACTGCATCATGAGTTGACTTCTAACAGTCGAGCAGATTGCTATTGTTTAATTACAAGTTTAAGCCATCTTACCTGATTGACAAAATTGCTTCATTATTCCAGTGCCTCTGCTTGACTGTAATCTGGTCACTCGTTTCAAGTTTTGCATTAAATATATAAAAAAAAGGTTGGGGCATTCCGAGAATCGAACTCGGGACCTCTCGCACCCAAAGCGAGAATCATACCACTAGACCAAATGCCCATCTGTTAGTTCACATGACAGTGAGTTTCTTCTCAATGGAAATCTGGTCTACCCCTTGCTTGTTTGACTTTGTTTTAGTATACCTCTGCAAATGGCCCAGAGGTGGAAGCTATGAGCAGTCCCTTATAGTCCTTTATGGTCATGGAATCTTATGGTAGTTATAGAGCTTCTAGATACACTGGACACTGCCAATCCATTCCTATCCTTGCCCTTAACCAACAGGCGGAGTGAGGTGTATGTGCATTCCAATTTGCCATCATGATGATTGGATAAGTCGCTTTTGTCGACTAATTTGTGGAATTTGCTTGTAGTCAGGATCAACTCGGTGTGGAGAATTGGAGCAACTTATGTCAAGGGAGGCCATTGTGATATCTGCCTGACCTCTTTTAGGTTGCACCATGAATGTATCTTTGGTGTCAAGGGAGTAGCATGTGAAATGGCCCAACATAGGGGCTAGCTAGTACCCTTCTTTCTTTGTACTTTCCCCTTTTATATGAGACTTTGAACTGTGAAGTTGAACAGTTTTAAATGTGGATCTTCCACTGACTTTGAGGTCATCACACGAGATTCCAAGGCTTGAATAATTATTGTCGGTGCCAACTGCCATTTTTCTCTCTTTTTTTAAGTCGGTTTCTTCTGGGGAATCCTTCGGTCGAGCCTTCCAAGTATACTATTACGGAAAAACGCCATAAAAAACACTTTAAGTTATGCCATTGTGACCCCCTGGTTTTTTTCCTCTAAACTTGCATCGATGTAACAAACATAAAATACCTCCCGTCACTTTTCCATTTGCTCTTTCGATGATCTACCTTTTCCCGCTGTGCTTTACTGGAGAGTTCAGACAAAAAGCCATCCCCATATCTAGACCCAAAAAAAATGGATGAATAATCACGTTTCACTTCGTGTCCATTTTTAGGTCCATCTTCCCACTACTGTGGAAATACCTTGTCAGGGCTTTATCTTGACATCAAAATCTCAGGAGGATTGAACTCTTTGAAATGCCGACTCATTATAAAATATTTCTTCTCACTTCTTGCTTTAGATGGAAATTAAAAAATAAATAATTTTTGTAGACGGAAATTGATTCCGTTTTCCGTCGAATAACGTCTCCTTAAATGGAAATGAAAAATATAAATCTTCACTTAGATAGAAATCGATTTTGTTTTCTCTCAAATAATGTGACTCATCAAAAAAG
Organism: Psidium friedrichsthalianum; assembly: GCA_019149425.1. Lineage (NCBI taxonomy): Eukaryota > Viridiplantae > Streptophyta > Magnoliopsida > Myrtales > Myrtaceae > Psidium > Psidium friedrichsthalianum. Next base: position 2,178 of record JAGVVM010021686.1, read on the forward strand.
AAAAATGTCTTTCCATTTCTTGTTTTAGACGGAATCAAAACGTAAATTGTCTTAAATGGAAATTGGTTCCATTTTCTCTCGAATAATGTGACTTGTAAAAAATTACTTTCCATCTTCCTTTTGCCTATCTTCCAGATTGTGAGGTGATAAATATACAGAAATACCTAAAAATGGGAACATATGGATGGAGTTACTTGAATTGTATATATCTAACAAAAAAAGAAGCGGAAGTACATTACATGTATAAATACATTGGAAGAGATATGTCATAGCGGTCAATTGACTGAAAATTCTCTGGAATTGCAATCGCAAGACAACAATTTTCTAGACATTAACTAGTCTCCACTTCTCGAAGTTTATTAGAGTAGATGATAAGAAACTTTAAACACAGATCGGCTCCATTTTCCCTTGAATGATGTGACTCGTAAAAAAGATTTCATTCCGTTTCTTCTTTTAGACAGAAATCAAAATATAAATCTCACCTTTGACAAAAATCGATCCCATTTTTCTCTCGAATAATGTGACTCGTAAAAAGAAAATTTGCTTCCATTTTCTAGTCCTAGATGGAAATCAAAGTATTAATTTTGCTTTAGATGGAAATCGATTCCGTTCTCTCTCGATAATGTGACTCCTAAAAAAAGATTTTTTTTCCCCATTTTCTATGGTTAGACAGAATCAAAATATAAATCTTGTCTTGAACATTTTAGATGGAAATCAAAATAGAAATTGATTCCGTTCTCCCTCGAATAATGTGATTCTTAAAAAGGATTTCTTTCCGTCATCCTGTTTCGGATGAAAATCAAAATATGAATTTGTCTTATGGGGAAATGGATTCCATTTTGCCTTGAATAATGTGACTAGTAAAAGATATTTCTTTCTGACTTCTTGTTCTAGACGAAAATCAAGATATGATTCTTATCCAAGAAGGGAATCGATTCCATTTTAACTCGAATAATGTGACTCCTAAAAATAGATTTATTTCTGCCTTTTTATTTGTGACATGTCCTTCGGGATTGTCGTATGATACACCAAGTATATAAAGATACCTAAAAGGGAGAACGAGTACGTTGAACATCATGTGGATAGAGTGGATCGAGTCCCACGTATCTAACAAAAGAAGGGAAGAAGGACTACACTTATAAATATATCTACCAAAAAATTGAGTCGAGCACAACTACAGAAGAGATGCGTCATATTGTCCAATCCACTGAAAATTCCTTGGACATGTGTAGCTCGGAATTTTCAGTCAATTGTCCAACAACGGGCTGCCAATTGAACACCACCAGCACAACAACAACAATCCACATTCAAGATTTTTTTGGAGCTTTTCCAGGATCGCTTGCTTGAATCGCTTGCAACACGGTTCGATCCCACGACACGTCATGGCAAGTGCGAATAAGACGTGCGCTTCTCAATAAATTGGCCATCTGATCCCAAAAAAAATTCGGCCGTGACCCGTTCTGGCAACTGCGAATAAGATGCATGCTCCTCAATAAATTGGGCCATTTGTGAATAAGATGCGCGCTTGTCAATAAATGGCCACAATCATTTGAATAGGCAAGGATGGCGAGTCCGATCAAACACACCCCATAGAGGCAATTGTAGGACCATTTCGTGCCGTGCTGCTTCACCAATTCTGCCAACTCCTCATCCTCTTCCGGCAACCACCAGTGCCGCCTTGTCTTGCGACCTCCGGATGGTCCGCAGCCGCCTTCTCCAGTTTCAAGAGGAGGGATCCGGTGGCCCCTTCTTTGGTATCGACATGCGGGGCCGCCTTCTCCTCCAGTGGTCCCTTTTTTGGGATTCAAGACGCGGCCGGCCGCCGCTGCCTTCTCCTTCGTTGATCTCTCTTTCTCGGAGCTTTCATCATCTCCGTTCGGCATCATGAAAAGACCGAGTAGTGTGGTGCATTGAAAAGCCAAAAAACTAGAGGAAGGCGAGTGTCTTGAGTGGTAAACTTCTTGTTCAGCCCGTGGCTCACATATTGACCGAAATTGACCTTTCATTTGCCTGGGCTGCAGATGCAATCGGGCTCTATTCTCAAGCCTTTCCAAAACGAGACCAAACGAAGCACAATCTAATCGAAATCAAATTAAACCCAAACCCATCGTAATGGAAATCCCAGCCAGCCCAAATTCACTTAGTCCAAATTAAATCCTTCTCTATAATGTGGAAAAAATCAAAAATATCAATTTTTTTGGTAAGACTATATTTCCATTAATAAACTCGTAAAGTAAGATATACTTAATCTCTTTTCCCTTGAATAATATGACTCATAAAAAAAAATTGTTTCCGTTTCTAGTCCTAGATAGAAATCAAAATATAAATCTTGGATGGAAATCAATTTCGCTCTCTCTCGATAATGTGACTCCTACAAAAAGATTTTTTTGTTCCCGTTTTCTAGGGTTAGATAGAATCAAAATATAAATCTTGTCTTAAACAAACATCGATTCCGTTTTCCTTCGAATGATGTGACTGGCAAAAAAGGATTTCTTTCCTTATTCTTATCTTAGATGGAAATCAAAATATAATCTTCGTGTTATATGGAAATTGATTCAATTCTCCCTTGAATGATGTGATTCGTAAAAGAGATTTCTTTCCATCTTCTTGTTTCAGATGGAAATCAAAATATAAATCTTGTCTTGTGGGAAAATCGATTCCGTTTCGAATAATGTGACTCGTTAAAAAATATTTCTTTCGAACTCCTTGTTTTAGATGAAAATCAAAATATATATCATGGAAATCACTTTCGTTTTTTTTCTCAAATAATGTGACTCCTGAAAAATACATTTATTTCCGTCTTTTTATTTATGACATCTCTTCAAAATATAAAGCTTCTCCTTTCCCTTCACTTGAAGATCAGTCTCTCATCCATTGCAAGAGGCAGGAACTCAAGGTTGTTTGTATTTTTTGTTCCCAAACTTTTGAGGCTGCACGTACTTGACCATCCATGTATGAGGATTTGGAAAGTTCCTTCCATTGAGGGATCCATGAAGCTCGTGTAGAGTCCTTTTGCTTATACTGGGCAATTTATCCATCGCTATAAAATATCGATTCCGTCTTCCCTGCCAGCGGCTTGCATTGGAATCATGTTTGACCGGTCTCGTTGTCCTCATAATGCTCACCATGGACACGAACTCTTGCAGGATCTTTTGAGTGTGAAGAGTCTGACTTTAGATAACATGAATGAGGTACGTCTGCTTACATTACAGAATGTTTTCTCGTACCTTTTTCATAACTCTTAATTTGTTATGGCAATCTGAACTTTGATATGATTTTTTTACTTTCTTATTTAGTTTCTACATGAGATCGGAGATTCCTGCTGCGACGCTCCAGAAGTGTCCCTACTTCGAGTCATCTGGACTCTCTCCTCACCATTCCCCGCCCAGCAAAATTAACAGAAGATTATGATAGCCAACACCAGTACTAGTGCAAGGTTTATCTAGCACGAGAGAAAGTACTGACCATGAATACAACATCCAATACAGAGGATACATGAGTGGCATGCACCAATTGTTTCGCGATTTCGATATCTCTCGACGATAATGGCTTTTTTGAGTCCCATGCTTCCAGTTGCCCAGAATTTGCACCCCATTCTGCAGCCAACCTACAGCTTTATGAGTTTTAAGGCATGGAAATACAGCTTCATTGAAAAATTAAAAGATTTTTAAAAAAAAAAAGCGATGGCGATTTTGTTGTGACGAATCTTTTGGGATCTTCTTCTTCTTCTTTCAATTAGGTCATCCCGTTATGTTTAACAAAAGAAAACGATAATCTCATAGTTATTCTCCTTAGTGACAACTGAAAGGTTGACGTGGTCATTTCACGGATAGCTTCCACTAGGTTCTCCCTTTCCCTGCCCAGCAAAATTAATAGAAGATCATGATAGCCAACGCCAGTACCAATGCAAGGTTCATCTAGCACGAGAGAAAGTATTGACCATGAATACAACATCCAATATAGAGGATACATGAGTGGCATGCACCAATTGTTCCACGATTTCTCCTTATGATAAATGGCTTTTGAATCCCATGCTTCCAGTTGAAAAGAATTTGCACCCAATTTTGCAACCATACCGACAAGTCAAAAGCCTGGGAAGTACATCTTCATCGAAATATTAAAAGATCAAAACGTGTTTAGAAAGATAAAACCCAATATAGTACAGGCGTTAAATGAGTTCATAACTTATACTCAGTTCACCTATGTCATTTTATTCACTCTTAATTACCCTTGCTCAATCACGTACCCAGTCACTCGATGCTCCCACCTCGGTATTGGTATGTGTATTTCTAAATTAAATTAAACATAAAAGCTTTTTAATAATAAGGGTCGGTTAAGTATGAATGATTAAATTCGTATTGTGTTGAAATAGGTCAAACGAGTTAAATAAATCAAATTGGATCGGATAGTTGCAATTATTCTATTGTCTTCTGTGGGTTAATACTCCTACCAACCCTTTCCTGTTGAGAGGATTAAGGCAAAGTACATGCCTTTATTCCCTCGGAGTCTTCGGCAGGTCAGAAAAGAATCAATGTCGGCCTCTAGGATTGATCGGGGACTTTGTTCCAAACTCTCGAATGGAAAATAGCACACACAAAGGAAAATGATATCGACGTTTCTTCGTTGATTTTTAGCGGGAATCGAGTCGCTCTCTCCGCACGCTCAGAATTCAATAAAATTCGCATTGCAGACAAAGAAGAAGAAAGAAGAGAGACAGAAAAGCGCAACATGGCCATTTCCCACGAAGCCATGCTCGTGCAATGCCGTGCCACACCCTAAAATTCATTCAAAATTGCCGCTTTCTTTGCTCAATTCTTTCTCCTGCTTTCTTGGAACCCAACTATTTCTTGGGTCTTTCTTTTCATTCCTGTAAATGCGGATGCTGAAATTGGACGGACAATCGAATTGAGGAGCTCGACAGTTTTCCGTTTCCTCTTGACTTTTGCGCTGATTTTGAAGTTCTTAATTTTTTGAGTTCTGTTTCTTTGATGGATTCTTGCGTGCGTGCGCAGTGTCAGAGAAAACGGGTGCGTTGTTTTGGCTGTTGAGAAGGTACAGAGTAGCATTCTTCCATGATCTTCAATCCGGAAGTTTCTTACGCAGTTCTTGTTTCGTTGCGTTTACTTGGGATTTTCTTTCTTCTATATCAGCAATTTCCAATTCCGAAACGGAGTCACGGGGTTCCGTCATTCAGTGGCCAACGGCGGCAACGAAGAGGGGCCACGGGGTTATCTGGTAAGGGGTGGTTCATGGGATTGCTATCTTGGTTGAGTTTATTTTTACTTATTTGGGATCATCGGTCCAGCTGCGAAATTTGTCCAATTCTTTTTTGTCTAAAATTCATAGAAGGTTAATGTGTTGTTCTGCCTCTTCTACAACGTGGACTTTCCTAATCGTGATATCAGATATGGTTGATTTGATTGTTGACTTCGATGTTAATGAGAATGTTGGTGAAGTTTCTTGTTGTTTGGTATTTATTTCTAATACCCGTTCGTCTACCTATGCTAGAGTTCCTTCGTTCCTATGTATTTATCATTGAGCATTATGAAACCATCGAAATTTATCTGGAGTTGTTAAGTTTGCCTACATGTCAAAAGTGAGTGTTCATTGTATTGAGGGGATGAGAACTCAAAGTAGGTGACATTCTCAGAATAGAACTTGGACAGGTCACAGCCCGAGGGAGCTGTTATTCTGCTAGACCAAATGGTCAGTTGATTGGCCTCCTCTTACTTAGTTAGCATACCATTCTCAGTCCTTAGGCTGTAATGTTTCCCTAATTATCAAGTACAGTTCCCTCCTTTCTGCTGACAGTGTAAAAGAAATAGGAATCTTTGATCCCTGAGGCAATTCTACTTAATTACATGCACAAAAATTTCTTTCGACGAGAAAAAGGAATTAACTATGGGATGTGTGCACGTGACTCGATTGTTGTCAGGCTTTGATTGGAATAAATTTGTGTGTCCATGCATGCATGCATTTGCATCTATGGGTTTCTTTTCTCATCGTTACTTCAGGTCCTAGCCTGTAAGATATCTGCATACGCTGAAATGTGATAAGCCTTTTCTATTCTCTTGATGCATCGAAGGTAGCATAAATATAGATGGGGGCGTTCTGAGAGAAAAGCAGGACATATCGCACCAAAAAAAGAATCATGCCACTAGACGAATTCCCAGATTTGTCACCGATAATATTAAAGCATCTCGTTGACTTTTGCATGCAAGTCATTGCTCGATTATTGTTTATTCTTGCCCATTGATGCCCTATTCCGAAGCCCGTCTATAACTTATTTGTCATGCCTTCAAGGATGGTTCAACCAAGAAAACAAGAGTAAATTAGTGGTCAATCAGAATCATTTTTCGTTCTGTACCACTAAATGCTTCTAACAAGAACTTATTTAAAGAAAAGGCAGAGGCTGCAAGCATTTGTCCATGCATGCTTTCTCTATGTTCCATTTGCGGTTAATTCATTTGTTACTTTATCCTTTTCTGCATTGTGTAGAAGTATATATTGACCCAATTAGTCAAGGTATAAAAGGTTGGGGCATTCCTCGAATCGTACTCTCAGGACCTGTCACACCCAAAGTGAGAATCATACCAGTAGACAAATGTCATGATGGTGAGACTCATTTCTGTTCAGTTGGAGTGAACTTGTAGGGTCAGACGTTATTCATGCCTAGGTTCCTAAATGATGCGCCCTTATTCAAGCCCACAATTCTTAGATGTAATCTACAGATTGAATATTCTTCTGGGAAAGTTTTGGCCAGAAATAACGGTAATTGGAGATCAATTAGTCGCACAGACACCTATCATCTACTACGTATTGCTATTAACAAGTAGATTCATATAAGAATCAGCTTGCAAGCAGTTGCTGTTATGTTCTTTGTTTTCTGTTTATGTATGTGAATATGTTGCTTTGTTATTTATCAAAGACACAAAGGTTTGTTTGTTTGTTTGCTTGCATGAAGTGATCTTGCCGAGTTAAGGCAGAAGTATGTGTCTACAAAATGAGATGAAAAGAACCAAGAGAAAAGAGGATGGGGCATTTGAGAATCGAACTTGGGACCTCTCGCACCTGGAGCGAGAATCATATCTCTATCTAAAATGACCAAACAATTAGAGCTATCTCTATTGTGTAACGGTCAATTTGTGTGATCAGAGATTTCTTCTTTTTTTAAATGCTTAGCTGCAATGTTTTCCCAAAGTGCATGTACTTACAGATCTTGAGATTTATTCCATTCTGCAGGAGGCTCTGCACAGACACACACTTCCCCCCTCCTCTCCCACACCCCCCCCCCCCCCACCCACACCCACAAAGGAAAAAAAAAGGAAAGTAATAGTACCAATAATAGTCTAACAATGATCAGCCGAGTATGAGTGACCATTGAGAAAGAATAGAGCTTCTTCTTTACAGTTGAAGCGCGTGCTCTGTTTCCCATGCACATTTTTAATATGCTAAAGCCGCCTTTTGTTATACATACTCTTATCTCACGGAATATGTACTGCATTTTTTAGTTGATTCAGAGTCGGGAATCTTCACTTGCTTATTGAGCTTGGAGGGAAGAATCAAAAGAAAGGGGTATCCAATGATCAAACTCCGATATCTCGATCTCAGAGGAATATTGTTAAAACTAGACATCTATGGTACATAACAGTGTGCTTGACCTTAGAATGCTTACTTCTAGCTTCCTACCTGTCTTCCTTTCCCTTATTCATGTTTCCAATGATAATCAAGTACAATTATTCATTTCCCAAGGGGGCTGTGCTTTACATTCTAATGATGTATTGACACCATATCATTGCGGTAAGTGCTGAATAATGACGTAGGAAAACATTCCCACTCTTGTTCCAAGCTTGTATTCCTTTGATCTAATCTATAGTCAAAATATTCTTCCAGGAGGTTTAGCAAGAAAATAGCAATGACTTACTGATGTATCAGTTGCATAGTTGTTGCACTACTGCACTTCTAAATGCTACTAACAGGAAGTAATTTTCACAAAAACAGACCTTCCAAGCTATTTGTGTGGGTGTGCTTTCTCTATGTTCTGTTTGTGTATGCACATGTTCATTTTTCCTGGGTTCTGCATAGGGTAGTAGCATGTATTGTCCCAATGAGTCAAGTAAAATAATTAAAAAAGAACTGGGGCATTCCGAGAATCGAACTCGGGACCTCTCGCACCCAAAGCGAGAATCATACCACTAGACCAAATGCCCTGTTAATGAGGCTTATTTTGTTTGCTGTGTATTCATTTGACTTACCCATAAATCTTCATGTTTGTGTAGATCTAACAGTTGGCTGTCAGTTCTGTAGCAATTTCCACTGCTCTAGCAGTATTGGGTACCGTTGACGAGGAGTACTCCTTATTGCTTATGATTAAGCATGTTTTGCTTCTCTAATACTCTCTCTTCCGAGGAAATTTTATAGGGACTCACACTTTTCAAATTGCCTGCACTTCCATTTTGGAAGTTCATTTTTAAAAATTGATCTATGTAGATAATCTCCTGCAAATTGGAAGAGGAAGAACCTACGTCACCCTGCTTTTGTGACTGGTGATTTTGTATGATTCTTTCTTGCCTTTCATTATATTCGTCTTCATCTGGCTTTGTCTAAGTTCTTTTGTCATTCCTAAGTTCATGTCTTAGTTTAGTCTGGTCTGGGAAAGATTACGTGCTGCATTCATTAGCATGTGACTAGCCGACCTAAGTAGTCTTCTAGCAACTTTTGAATGATCTTGTCAGAAGGTACTAGCTTGTTGCTTTTTACCTATGGTCTGGCTACTCTGTATAAAATCTAAAATCTCATTAAGCAAAAAGAAGGAAAAAGTATATAGAAACCAGAGATGGGGCATTCTGAGAATTGAACTCGGGACCTCTCGCACCCTAAGCGAGAATCATACCACTAGACCAAATGCCCTGTTTGTGATACTTTTTATGGCCTGCAACAAATGGTTCCAGGAATAATCAGCTACTCATCTTCAAAATCCAAAAACAAAAAAATGAAAAAGTACAAGATGCTGTCCGCCTCAAAGGGAAGGTGTTTCTTACTTTTATATCTTGACCATATATTTTTTTCCACAATAAGATCTCACATTTACCTAAACACTGTCTAGGATCACAATTCTTATTTAAGTCTCCTTTAACTATCTGCTTTATTTTTTGACTCTTTGTGCTAGTAGAACAGTCCTTTCGGTGATAAGATTTGAATCTGTTGTTGTTTATTTATCCTGGTGGCAACATTTATGAAAGTTCCTGGATTTCAACATAGGTCTTAGGTGTCTTGGGGCCCCAATGAAGATAAAAATGTCTTGCAATACCTTTTAGTTTCATTACAAATATCCTGGACAAATTGGATAGGCATGTTGTCACTGTATCATTCTGCTCCTGATATAGTTTCTCTACATAGTGCTAGTCTGCTAGAAGACTACTTAGGTCTTAAGATGTGGTTCTCATTCCACCTGAATTAGTACAAACTGATGCTGCTTGGTCTCTCAAATAGTGGCTCTGGCAGATATCCTCTAGCTCGGACTGCTTCATTCTCATCCTTTTGATATTAATGTTTCTTTTGTATGATTTTCATCTCATTAGTTTTGCAATTGATCTATTAGTGTGATATACGTAAAAAAAGAAGTACTTGCATTATGAATATTTAATACTGCATCCTGAGTTGACTTCTAGGAAGTGAGCAGATTGCTATTGTAGTTACAAATGTAAACTATCTTACATGATCTGCTTCATTATCCCAGTGCCTCTGCCTGAGTGTGATCTGGTCACTCATTTCAAATTTCGCATAAAATTAAGTATATTGGGGCATTCCGAGAATCGAACTCGGGACCTCTCGCACCCAAAGTGAGAATCATACCACTAGACCAAATGCCCATCTGTTAGTTGACATGACAATATGTTTCTTGTCAACCGAATCTGGTCTACGCCTTGCTTTTTAGTATTTTATGAGCACGAATCTTATGAAGTTGTTGTAGTGCTTCATGATACACTGGAGACACATT
>JAGVVM010021689.1:0-10930 GCA_019149425.1 Psidium friedrichsthalianum
TTTACCCCAAGCAAGACATAGGAGCTCTTAGAATCCTTCACTTTAGAAAGTAAAATAGCGTTTCGATTAATCATCGGCTATAGTGATGTTACCAAACAAATGTCGCTTTTGTAGTTGGTAGGAGGATGAATTTACCCTAAGCAAGGCATAGGAGCTGCTAGAGTCCTTGACTTTAGAAGTTAAATAAGATTTTGATTAATCATCGGCTATAGTGATGTTACCAAGAAAATGTTACTTTGCAGTTGGTAGGAGGGTGAATTTACCCTAAGCAAGGCATAGGAGCTGCTAGAGTCCTTGATTTTAGAATTAAAATAAGATTTCAAAGAAATATTTTCATTTGGAATTTCAAACGAAGTGAGTTTAGAATAGTATGCGTGTGTAGTATAGTCACAACCATCTAACTAATTAAGAAAAAACTATCCTGACGTGTTTTTTTTTAGAGAGCTCAATGAATACATAGAAAAATAGTATAAGTGGTCATTGAACTTTAATTTAACATGTAAAATTTTTCTAAACTTTTGATCTGTATAATGTGGATCCTGGCCAAAGTTTAGAAATGACATTACACATTAGATTAAAGTTCAAAGTTTATTTGCGCTTTTATACTTGAAAAAAATTTAAGATGAGCTATTATGCATGCGAAATGAATGTTATGGCCCACTATTTACTTTTTTTGTGGAGTCAACAATCTCTCTCTCTCTCTCTCTCTCTCTCTCTCTCTCTCTCTCTCTCTCTCGTCCTTTGTTCCTTTCCCTATTTGTTTTCTTTCTTTTATTTTGACCTTATTCTGCCTATTTGTAAATTTGTAATCACTGTCTATCATATTTGTGGTTTTCCACTATAATTATCCAAATTAAGCATTTTTACTTTTAGAAGTATCTGAAACTAAGCTAATTACCATATGTTTCACAAAGCATTTCTGTGACATCCTGAGTTTCGATCCCTTTTTCTGGAATTTAAATACAGAATGGTTATTTCATGGAGGCGCTATAAATGAATCTCACTTGGAGCTGACCACTCTGAGATGACTAATCAAAGGGGAAAGGCTAACTAGGAATATAAGCACGTGGATCAAATGGTCGATACGTGTGACTCCTAAAAGCCACCCATTAGTCTAAGAGTTTATTTAAAGTTGCCATCTTATGAATGAGGCCGTGAATTGAGTTCTGAAATAGGACAATTGACTCTCATGAGTGTCACAGTTGTGAATTTGGACCATGCCTAGAAAGGCAAAAAATGGGTAGATGGATCTCGGAATATCCAGTGAAAAAGGATAAAATTAGAAATTCCTATCTTGCCCCTAGTTTGAGCTAGAATCCATGGCATGAGGGTAAGAATATTTTTAGAGAGGCTAGAAAAAAATTTTACGACGAAATTCAGAGTTATTTTCTGATCGCGATTGAGCCAAATCAGCACCGATTGAGCCCATGTCGATCCTGAAATTTCATGAATTTCGAGAAATGTCTCGTCGGTCATCTTTTTGACCAATTTGGCCAGTTTTGGCCGAAAATAATTGAGGCCCAAGCTCTATCAGTCTGAAAATTCACTGATAGTCCAAAAATCAGTCGATTCATTCAGCCTTACGTCACTTTCGATGAATAGTAATCTCAATAATGCATCCTAGGGATAATATCTACTCTCTCTCCTCTCTTTTTCTCTCTCTCTCATCAGCAGATTCTCTCTCCTCTCTCTATCTAAATTTCAGATCTCTCTCTCTCGCGGCCCAGTTTTCTGCTGCCAACTTCAACTGGCCGCCAACGGAAATCCGACCGTTGGATCATCGTGATTTTTGGGTATGTTGTATTTCATTGTCTTGTGGTTCTTTTCCAACTGGAATCACTTCGATCCGAGGTCGTTTGGCCTTTCGAATCTGCTTTGACATTTCAGTCAATGAATCTGTTTTAGATTTCCAGATTTTGGATTTTTGTTCCCGTTGATATATATCAACCCCGGCTATCCCTAGAACCCATATTCATGTCGTAATCTTGTTTTCCAGCTCGATTTGGTCTTGTTTGAGCCCTTGAACAGCCCCGGTTCAAACTAAATCCGCCGGAATCCGCCGTCGTCGTCGTTGCCGCCGGTCATCGCCACTTCCCAGCTACATCCTCGGCTGGTTTCGACTTCGTTTAGGTAATTTAAACCTCTAGACTTCGCTCATGATGTTAGACTTGCCATGGATTAGCTCTAGGGACCGATTCGTGATAAATCGGTTAAGGAAAATTTGTCGTAATCGGCGTATTTTGATGAAATCAATTTCTGTGGGCTATGAGTATGCTGTGAATTGGTGAAATGTTGTTGTCCATGCTTGAAGAATGCTGTTGGTGGTGGTTGGTGTGGGTCCTGCGAGGTTCGGGTACCGAAAAATGGATTTTTGGAGTATTAAGAGCAAAAAAGGGCCAAATAGTATTTTGAATTCACTGTTCACGACCCACGAACACTGTTCACGTGCTGCCCAATTTGATTTTTGATTTGAAAACGACAAGTTTTGTGGGTCTCGTGTAGTTCAGGTACCGAAAAATGGGTTTATGGAGCATTTTATGTAAAATCGGGCCCGAGCAACATTTTATATTACTATTCTAAATATTTGGAGGCCCGTGTTTGTATTCAATATAATATTTGAGGATATTTCACAAATACTTGAAAATAATTATTTGAATATTTTGGGTCCCACGTGAGAAATTAGGCATTTTTAATGAAATTGTGCACATGAAAGAGATTGATTGGTTTGGCCATTTTGTTGGCCATGTGAATTGAAATATTTGGGCACGTGTTTTAAGTTGTGGCCTAACATACTTGGCCAAAGTTTTTGTCCGATTGAAATTGGCATTGTTTCATATGTGAATTGAATATTTGAACTCGTATTTGAAATGTGGCCTAACGTACTTGGCCGATGATTTCTGTCCAAATGAACTTAAAAGATTTTATTGCCTGAAAGGCAAGTACAACAATTTGGGTTCACAAAATGAGTTGATTGGCTTGGTCATTTGGCCGGAAATGTGAATTGAATATTTGGACTCATATTTGAAATGTGGCCTAATGTACTTGGCCGATTATTTCTGTCCAAATGAATTTAAAGGATTTTACTGCCTAAAAGGCGAGTGTAACAGTTTTCGCATGTTTGATTGCATATCATTATGACTTGGCGTAATATGTAGCCAGATAGTCACTTGGCGTAAAATGTAGCCAGATAGTCACTTTGCGTAAAATGTAGCCATTGGCGTAAAATGTAGCCACGGAGGCGTAACGTAGCCTTAGAGGCGGAAAACGTAGCCTCGTGCGCCTTGATGTGTTTGACGCGGGGTAGCTGGAGTGATAAGGTGCGAACGTGAGGCGTCCCACACGCGGGTTGCGGCACAGACCCTGAGGCGTCTACAACGCGGGTCGGACCTGATGCGCTTATATGACGCGGGTCAAATTGGCTATTAAGCCGAGGCTCATGATTGAGCGTGCATGCATGAGTAATTGCTATAATTGTCCTGGACTGGACGTGGTTTCAAATTGAAAGTTTAATTGTTTTATTGAGCCAGTAACTGGTCATATTATTTCTGTGTCATCTGAATTTTTGTGTGGTCCCGGATTGGACCTATTATAAATGCTTTATATGCTTAGCCACTCTGTGGTGAGTTTTCTAAATTTGAACAGCTTTGAGGTAATAGAATTTGGCCTGGAGTGATTTTGAGTGCCTGAGTAGGGACCTGAGAATTTGGTCTGGGTTTGTTTGGCGTCTTGAGGAGAGGATTAGGGGTTAGCTTGCCGAGATTTGTTCTCATAGGTGATTTCCCTGTTTTCAGACCCCCGACCCCCACAATGAATGCAATCCTAGTAAGACGGGGAATCCCTAGGAGCATTGAAAGGGATCCGCAGTCGTTCCCTGGTCCTAATGGAGGAAGGTACGTTAGGTACCAAAGTACCGTCTGGGTCGATATAGGAGGAAGACAGTGGCAGCCACATCTGTATGTGGCAGGGTTATTCAACTTAACGGATATTTGGCATGGTTCGTTGCAAGGTTGGGAAGTTCCCGCTAAGATTGTAGCCTTATGGGATCCGACCAGAGATCAATTGACTGATGAAGGTGAAGTGACGAGTGAGGAGGCGCAAGAAGCTGAGTCTGATAACGAGGATCCCGTGAATGATTTGATAGCATCTGATGATGGAAGGGAGAGCGAACAACCGTCAACTGAGGAAGAGGAGGACCCAGAGGAACTAGCATCGTCAGAAGAGAGTGGGAGGACTGATGGGGGGACAGATGACAGCGAGTGAGCAGGAGAGGAATCGGGTAATTGGAGGTAATCCTGTAAATAGTGTAAGTAGACTGTAATCGGAGTATCTTGCCGACCTTGTTCCTTTTTTGTCAAAGGTCGTGCAATGGGACATAAGGAAGGGGGCGGAGATTTTGAATTGTAAGTAATCGTCATCCTGACTATGGCTTGAAGGCTTGTAAGGGAGAAGAGAATAGAGAATTTTGAGTTGTAACTGGCCTCTGTTCTCTATTTATGAACATAATATGTAATATAAAGTGTGGTTTGGTACATTGATTGATTTGTTTCTCTCTCTACCCATTTTATATGTATGCGTGGAGGAGCTCGCTTTCGTTGTTACAAGAACTCTGAGGTCGTTTGGTCTACGACGAGTTTCCTGGGCCGTCGTGATTATCGACCATTCGACCGTACAGGTATGATAAGGATGTTGCATGGCTCGTGGGTTCAGGGCGTGACAATTTCGCTGTTAATTTTAGAATTAATTTTATCAGAAATACTTTGTCGTGGATCATAAATATTTTGCAATCGGGTAACTGAACTTTGATTTCTATCACCCAATATACTAACCTTCATTCTTTGTAATTGATGCGCTTTAACTAGGACTCACTCAATTTTCAACAAAGTGCGAATATGGTGAACATATAAACAAATTTTCTAGTAGTCACATTATTGGTACTGTTGGTGCATTCATTGTGTTACCATTCAGGGGTTAGCTTCTAGTAAAACTGTATTAATTACGAGTCTTAAACACTTTTCATTTGTGACAATTTAGTCCATTTGGTCAATCAGGACTGATATGGATAATTTTTAATAATATTTTAATATTTTTCAATTTTTATGTGCTTTTTCTTCCACTCATCGGTGAGTTGTGACCGGCGAGGGTCGTCAAAGCTTGTTGACACTTGATTTTTTTTAATCACTTTTTAACTTAGTAAATTATTAAAAATCATAAAAATTCATAAAAATCGAAAATTGACTTTGGAGCCCTTGGCCAAGCACAAAAAAATATTTTTCGCATATTTTCCGAATTTTCAAAATTTATTTTTATTTAAAAATAGCCAAAAATAGACAAAATACCAAATGAGGTCCAAAAAACTCTGAAAATTAAAAAAATTATTTTAATTCCATCTCTACCTGGGCCATCTTAGATTTTGAAAATTCAATCTAGGTACTCAAAAGCCCTCTTTCACATATTCGAATTGAACCCCAAAAAATCATTTTATTTCAAAATTTCAGCCCGATTGGGCAACACGTGTCGCGATAGGATCCTATATTCAATCTCGATCAAAGAACCGCTTTCATTCCCGCACAAACCTGTTTAAACCGGACCGAACCGGCCTATTTTCTCCCCACCGGTTCAGTCGAATCGGACCTATCCAATCCAATTGAACTGGCTCGGTAGCTACAGCAACAGGGCATAAATGCATGAAACATGAAGCAAAGTGGACAATCTCTCAAATGAAAGTCAAAACGGGAATGGCTAATCCTTCCCTTTCCATCCAACGCCACACCCAAGGCCTAAGTCTGTCCATATCTAGCATAGTTTCTCTTTCCCAAGGCTGCATTAGAAGCCTTTTTCTTTAGCCTTTTTCGTGCTCCCTCAGGAGGGGGCGGAGGGAGACTCGGACATAGGAAAGGGAGGCGAGTTCCAAAGTTGCAGGAGGGGGAGTTCCAAGGTGGGTTGGCGTACATAAGGAAGGGAGACCTTGGGTCGAAGAAGGGGAGCTTGGCCAGAAAGAAAAGGAGAGGAAACCAAGAGAAAAAAAATACCAGAGGAAAAACAAGAGAGAGAATAGGCAGAAAAAGGGTGCCTTTGAGAGGAGTTCGCTACCTGACGACGCCCGGCTAAGCTTTGTAGGAGTCCAAGGTTGGGCTACACCATCCACGAAGCCTCCCTCACCACAAAGATTACCCCAAAGGTTGCCTCTCTTTCCGCTCCAGGCCTCCCCCGTTTTTTGCTCTATATACTATGGATCTCAGCTTGGTTTGTTTTTCGACCAAATCGAGCTAAGCCGTTTATCCCTATACGTTCTTGGTAGTCTAAATACACTATGTGGAATGGTCGTTCATTCTATTTTCCCTCATGGAGCCCTGATCTTGCTTCTTTGTTCGTTGCACACCACATGTTTGATGATTTGTTGGACGCCTGTCATACCTTCACATTTGGGGTCATTTTTCATCACTTTTCTATTTAGTTTGATGGAAATTTTTGGTTCGATTATGTTATATGTATGTAGTAGTACGCATTCATTTGTCAATTCACCATTGGTTGTGCCTGAGGATCGAGTTTCAAAGCCATAAAATGGCCACGGAGGGTGTCTTCTAACACTTTTTCCCCAATTAATAGTGCAAACCCCTGAGTTCAACGGTGTCATTCGGTGTGTTTTTTTGCACTTTTCACATTTTTTCTTGGTTAGGCTATTCCTCGTACGTAGTACTTTGCATTGACATTTGGATCGGCTGTTGGTTGTACACAAGGGTCGAGTTACAAGCCCAAGAAAATGCCTTGGTGAGTTGGAAAAGATAGAGGTGGTACGTTTCTGACGCGCTTGACGACCATTTTCTAAACCGTCATATTCTTTTGAAACCTCATTCCATCCACGTTCACGTTGCATGAGTGGTTTCTCTTGATTTTTTTTTTTGTGGAACAAGAAACAGGGCCATGACAAGCTTCAGGGAGTTGTTGGAGTCCAGTTGAAATTTTTCTTGAGTCAGCAGTGCACGAAGGCTTCTTCTTGGTATGTTTGTGATGCGTGCACTTGGTTTTTTGCTGAGGCATTTAGTATTTTGGAAAATTCATGTTATGTAGTTCGTTTGGCACTAAACATTCATTGGAACAGTGTACGGGAGGAGAAATCTCCAAGCTTCAAACCAAGCACACAACTTGTTTATGCACCTGTATTCAAGCCGAGAGTTCCAACTTTGCTCAGGTCGTGTCTTTGGCTGAGTTTTTTTCGTCATTTTTATGCGTGATATGGCCATGGTTTTTGGTCGTCACTGATCCCTACATGTTGTAGTTCACGTCGGTGTACCGATTTTCCCTTGGTTGTGTCTGAGTATTGAAAAAAAATGGGTGAGAAAACTCCTTTGTGAGCAGCCCCTTTGGTGGAAAATAAAACCCAGTCCCAAAGGCTGTCAAACCCAATTTTCGTAGCGAGTCTTTCACCCCATTTTTATGCGTTTTAGTTTTTTTGATCTGTGTCCTTTTTGGTCTGTTGTAGTTCATATTCGTGTGCGGATTTTTGCTAGTCAAGTCCGAGGAGTTGGGAAATAGCATGAGAAAACCTCCTGGTGAGCCGCTTCTTTTGCAGGAGTTAAAAAAATGAAAAATGAAAATTTGTAAAAGGTGTCATTTTTAGACCAATCTAGACCCCTATGGTCCTGTCCGGGCACCTCTGGCGAGGGCCGAGTCACCAAGTCCAAAAAAAAATTAAAATAAAAAATATTAAAAACTTCAAAAAATGTTAAGAAAAATTCCAGAAAATCATTAAAAAAATGAGAAATGGCTAGATTCAACTTTTAAAACCTCTTAAAATGATGATTTTGCCCATTTGGACAGATTGTCCCTAAAACTTTAGCATTTTATATCTCACATCTGTGACAGAGTTCCGACTATTTCTTACATGTAACAAGTTCTAATTCGCTCTGGTTGTGCCAGTGAACATGTTTGACCTGTTTGGGATGAAAGCCAATGTTTTGGAGCAAGATTTGCACTTCAAAATTGTCCAAACCACTTAGTGTCAATGTAATGACAAGAAATGTTGGCAATGCGTTGCAGCCACTTGAGGGCATTTTGTACATCAGACTCTCATGAGGCTCAGGGCGCCATGAACAATTCAGAGAGAAAGGATCCGTGGATCAAAGAAAGTCGGAGAAAGGCACGTTAGAGAATGAGCAAGATGAAGGATGGCTTTTGACTTTGACATGATGGAATTAGCTATCGTGAAGTGAAGTTACCTAGCTAACTTCAATTGGTGCAGCTTCTATTTTTTCTTTTTTTTGGCTCTGAGCATGCACTTTTACATAAAGTAGGATCAATTTGCAAACCTTGTTTGCACCAGCAATGTGTCTTTGGGAGTTGTATAGTTCACTGGTCCTTCTGTTATCAATAATGCCATGTTTGCTTGTTGAATTGTTAATCGATATAACTATCTTATTTTGGGTATAAGCAGGTTTTTTCACATACCATGTCACTAGTATTATACTTATATAATTGGATTTATGGAGCAAGTATTCGGTGAGTGCTGTGCACATCATTCGCCATAAGTTTTAACATATTAGTGGTGATGAATTGTCTAAATGGATTTATCGAGCACCAAAAGCATATTATGTTGCACAGCAACAGCCATTGTTCTGATCCAGTTCATGATTGGTAACAATTCTGTTTCGAGAGTAATTTTTGAGCAAAAATAATTTTTTTATAATTTAGTTCTTGGGAACAGAGAAGTAGATTTTTATTTTGTAATTTTTTGCTTCTTGTTTCTATTTCAAAATTATTCCCTGGCCAATAGTCTGATCTCGGGAACAGAAAAATTAACCAACATTACCAAATATATTTCTTTTTTTTATTGTTGGGAATAAAAAAAAGGAATAAGAGAAATAAGAGCGTTACTAAACAGGCCCTTAATCTCCATTTCTTTCTCTCAAGCTCTCCATCATCTTCTTTCTCCCCTCGCTACCTTTGGATATTTATTTTTCCGATGTTTCTTTTAGCGCTACAAACACAAAAGAGAGCTCCTTCTTAATCCATTCCAATTCTCCTTCCCTTAACGGACGCCCCCCTCTTTCTTCTGAGTAGAGCCGACACAAACCACATAGCTCTCTCTCTCGGATTTCAAATTTTTCATCAGCTTCTACATTTTGCTCGGTTGGGATTCTACTAAGGGAACCATTCCTAAATTCTCTCTCACGAAATCGTGGTCATCCTCTGGAAAATGTTATTAGACGAAGATTCCTCTTATCATGCCCATCAAAGTTGGTTGGCTGGCCAAAATTTGGTCAACCGGCGAGCTCAAGCCCTTAGATTAAGTGGCCAATTCAAGTTTTTATTTGAGATAAAGTTTACTTTGGACTCTTGTTTGAAATAATGGCCCACTTCAAACCTTAACTTGAAATTTTATTTCACTTTATCTCTCTCGAACTCCTCCTATCCAAGTACACTCTTAAGTCTCACGTTGCTTTTTTTTTTAATGGCAAAAAGACAACATCTAGTCTAGAACAAGTGCATTTGATATGGTTTTTTCAGATAATCATAGAAGGAAAAATTTCAAAAAAGAGGTTGAACTGCCTTCATTTTTTCAAAAAAGGGCCTAAAGTTGACATTATTTCAAATAAGGGCCTGAAGTGTCCTCATTGTTTCAAAAAAGGGCCTGGCTCAGGAGTGTTTTCGTCCTTTTTTTGAATTTTTTTCTTCTTTTTGCTTGTTCTGTTTTCCTCTTTTACTTTTATTTTCTTTTTTTTCATCCTTTTGTTGCTAAGCCAAGCTCCCACCCGAGTTCTCTCCTGCAAAAGCTGTTGTTCCACTTTCTCTCCCTCTTCTTCCATCGCCTTCAACATCCTGCGCCCTCCTCTCTTCTCCAACCGCAAGCATTATTTTTCTCCAGGACACACCCTCAAAGCCCTCCAGACTCGCCCTTGCTAGAGCCGATGGTGGCTTTGATGCGGTCCCCCTAGCCAAAAAGCAACCTTCGCTAGCTGGCCCTCCTCCGTTTGATCATTTCAATTTTGATTTCTTTGCATTTTCAACGACTTGGAAAAACCTCTCCCCTCCCCCGCCCATCACTCGCATCAAGCTTGGGCTCGGATTGCCTTCAAGAGGAAAGCTCTCCTGACCAATGATGACGGCGTCGCCACCGTCAAACGATGAAGTTTACGAGATTGGGCGATGTCTACTCTGACAGAGAAATGTTGAGCACTATCACATTCAGGAGGTTCTTCAACACTGCAACGGGGGTGCTCTCGCTGCCATGTTAGTACTCAATCTTGTAGACATTATCCAGGAAGCAGAGCTACCAGGGGCAGTGCAGTTGGGCAGGGCCACCAAGGGAGGTGGGTTCGATACATCATCGGCAGCTGCTGCCGCAGCATTCGACAGCAGCAGCAGAAAGACAAGGCGAAAAACGGTACTAGTTTGAACACCACTCGCAATATCATCGTGATCATCGTCCTGCTTTGTTTTGATTTTGTTGGTGGGTATGCTTTGCTCCAAATCCGTTTTCAATTTGAAGCTGAGAGAAGAACTGGAGGATGGTCTTTACATATACAAACACATGACGCACGAACGAGAGCGCTTCCATTGTTAACGGTGCTGATACCTCCTAGTTCGAGCTGACTCTGTGTCACGACGACAACTACAGTGATTGCTTCCCTAGTATGAGGTTTTCGGATTGTTCAAGGATGTTTTTTAGTGCTTTACGATGAATAGTTACCTAACACAGTTGGATGATGCAGTTGGAGAAGAGAGGAGGCGCGCGGGGAGGTGAAGGCAATGGAAGAGAAGGAAGAGGAATGGAATAGCAGCTTTGGGAGGAGAGAAACCCGATCGGACACTTGGCTTAGCAGCAAAAGGACGAAAGAAAGAAAAGTAAAGTAAAAGAGGAAAACAAAAAAATTCAAAAAAACTAGAAGGAAAAAAACGCCCTTGAGCTAGGCCCTTTTTTTGAAACAATGAA
>JAGVVM010021690.1:0-17309 GCA_019149425.1 Psidium friedrichsthalianum
TTGATATGGCCATGGTTTTTGTCGTCACTGATCCCTACATGTTGTAGTTCGCGTCGGTGTACCGATTTTCCTTGGTTGTGTCTGAGTATGAGAAAAAAATGGGTGAGAAAACTTCTTTGTGAGCAGCCCCTTTGGTGGAAAATAAAACCCAGTCCCAAAGGCTGTCAAACCCATTTTCATGGCGAGTCTTTCACCACATTTTTATGCGTTTTAGTTTTTTTGATCTATGTCCTTTTTGGTCTGTTGTAGTTTGTGTTCGTGTGCGGATTTCTGCTAGTTACGTCCGAGGAGTTGGGAAATAGCATGAGAAAACCTCCTGGTGAGCCGCTTCTTTTGCAGGAGTTAAAAAAAATGAAAAATGAAAATTTGTAAAAGGTGTCATTTTTAGACCAATCTAGACCCCTATGGTCCTGTCCGGGCACCTCTGGCGAGGGCCGGGTCACCTAGTCCAAAAAAAAATTAAAATAAAAAATATTAAAAAATTCAAAAAATGTTAAGAAAAATTCCAGAAAATCTTAAAAAATGAGAAATGGCTAGATTCAACTTTTAAAACCTCTTAAAATGATGATTTTGCCCATTTGGACGAATTGTCCCTAAAACTTTAGCATTTTATATCTCACATCTGTGACAGAGTTCCGACTATTTCTTACATGTAACAAGTTCTAATTCGCTCTGGTTGTGCCAGTGAACATGTTTGACCTGTTTGGGATGAAAGCCAATGTTTTGGAGCAAGATTTGCACCTCAAAATTGTCCAAACCACTTAGTGTCAATGTAATGACAAGAAATGTTGGCAATGCGTTGCAGCCACTTGAGGGCATTTTGTACATCTGACTCTCATGAGGCGCAGGGTGCCATGAACAATTGAGAGAGAAAGGGTCCATGGATCAAGAAAGTCGAAGAAAGGCACGTTGGAGAATGAGCAAGATGAAGGATGGCTTTTGACTTTGACATGATGGAATTAGCTATCCTGAAGTGAAGTTACCTAGCTAACTTCAATTAGTGCAGCTTCTGTTTTTTTTTTTTTTGGCTATGAGCATGCACTTTTACATAAAGTAGGATCAATTTGCAAACCTTGTTTGCACCAGCAATGTGTCTTTGGGAGTTGTATAGTTCACTGGTCCTTCTGGTATCAATAATGCCATGTTTTCTTGTTGAATTGTTAATCGATACAACTATCTTATTTTGGGTAAGCAGGTTTTTTCACATACCATGTCACTGGTATTATACTTATATAAATGGATTTATGGAGCAAGTATTCGGTGAGTGCTGTGCACATCATTCGCCATAAGTTTTAACATATTAGTGGTGATGAATTGTCTGAATGGTTTATCTAGCACCAAAAGCATATTATGTTGCACAGCAACAGCCATTGTTCTGATCCAGTTCATGATTGGTAACAATTCTATTTCGAGGTAATTTTTGAGCAAAAATAATTTTTTATAATTCTGTTCTTGGAACAGAGAAGTAGATTTTTATTTGTAATTTTTGCTTCTTGTTTTTATTTCAAATTATTCCCTGGCCAATAATCTGATCTCGGGAACAGAAAAATTAACCAACATTACCAAATATATTTCTTTTTTTTTATTGTTGGGAAAAAAAAAAGGAATAAGAGAAATAAGAGCGTTACTAAACAGGCCCTTAATCTCCATTTCTTTCTCTCAAGCTCTCCATCATCTTCTTTTCTCCCTCGCTACCTTTGGATATTTATTTTTCCGATGTTTCTTTTAGCGCTACAAACACAAAAGAGAGCTCCTTCTTAATCCATTCCCATTCTCCTTCCCTTAACGGACGCCCCCTCTTTCTTCTGAGTAGAGCCGACACAAACCACATAGCTCTCTCTCTCGGATTTCAAATTTTTCATCAGCTTCTACATTTTGCTCGGTTGGGATTCTACTAAGGGAACCATTCCTAAATTCTCTCTCACGAAATCGTGGTCATCCTCTGGAAAATGTTATTAGACGAAGATTCCTCTTATCATGCCCATCAAAGTTGGTTGGCTGGCCAAAATTTGGTCAACCGGCGAGCTCAAGCCCTTAGATTAAGTGGCCAATTCAAGTTTTTATTTGAGATAAAGTTTACTTTGGACTCTTGTTTGAAATAATGGCCCACTTCAAAACCTTAACTTGAAATTTTATTTCACTTTATCTCTCTCGAACTCCTCCTATCCAAGTACACTCTTAAGTCTCACGTTGCTTTTTTTTTTTAATGGCAAAAAGACAACATCTAGTCTAGAACAAGTGTGTTTGATATGGTTTTTTCAGATAATCATAGAAGGAAAAATTTCAAAAAAGGGTTGAACTGCCTTCATTTTTTCAAAAAAGGGCCTAAAGTTGACATTATTTCAAATAAGGGCCTGAAGTGTCCTCATTGTTTCAAAAAAGGGCCTGGCTCAGGGTGTTTTCGTCCTTTTTTTTGAATTTTTTTTTTTTTGCTTGTTCTGTTTTCCTCTTTTACTTTTATTTTCTTTTTTTTCATCCTTTTGTTGCTAAGCTAAGCTCCCACCCAAGTTCTCTCCTGCAAAAGCTGTTGTTCCACTTTCTCTCCCTCTTCTTCCATCGCCTTCAACATCCTGCGCCCTCCTCTCTTCTCCAACCGCAAGCATTATTTTTCTCCAGGACACACCCTCAAAGCCCTCCAGACTCGCCCTTGCTAGAGCCGATGGTGGCTTTGATGCGGTCCCCCTAGCCAAAAAGCAACCTTCGCTAGCTGGCCCTCCTCCGTTTGATCATTTCAATTTTGATTTCTTTGCATTTTTCAACGACTTGGAAAAACCTCTCCCCTCCCCCGCCCATCACTCGCATCAAGCTTGGGCTCGGATTGCCTTCAAGAGGAAAGCTCTCCTGACCAACAATGACGCGTCGCCACCGTCAAACGACGAAGTTTACGAGATTGGGCGATGTCCTACTCTGACAGAGAAATGTTGAGCACTATCACATTCAGGAGGTTTCTTCAGCATTGCAACGGGGGTGCTCTCGCTGCCAAGTTAGTACTCAATCTTGTAGACATTATCCAGGAAGCAGGCTACCAGGGGCAGTGCAGTTGGGCAGGGCCACCGGGGAGGTGGTTTGATACATCATCGGCAGCTGCTGCCGCAGCATTCGACAGCAGCAGCAGAAAGACAAGGCGAAAAACGGCTGACTAGTTTGAACACCACTCGCAATATCATCGTGATCATCGTCCTGCTTTCGTTTTGATTTTGTTGGTGGGTGTGCTTTGCTCCAAATCTGTTTCAGTTTGAAGTTGAGAGAAGAACTGGAGGATTGGTCTTTACATATACAAACACATGACGCACGAACGAGAGCGCTTCCATTGTTAACGGTGCTGATACCTCCTAGTTCGAGCTGACTCTGTGTCACGACGACAGCTACAGTGATTGCTTCCCTAGTATGAGGTTTTCGGATTGTTCAAGGATGTTTTTTAGTGCTTTACGATGAATAGTCGCCTAACACAGTTGGATGATGCAGTTGGAGAAGAGAGGAGGGCGCGGGGAGGTGAAGGCAATGGAAGAGAAGGACGAGGAAATGGAATAGCAGCTTTGGGAGGAGAGAAACCCGATCGGACACTTGGCTTAGCAGCAAAAGGACGAAAGAAAGAAAAGTAGAGTAAACGAGGAAAACAAAAAAATTCAAAAAAACTAGAAGGACAAAAACGCCCTTGAGCTAGGCCCTTTTTTTTAAACAATGAAAGCACTTCAGGCCCTTATTTGAAACAATATCAACTTCAGGCTCTTATTTGAAAAACGAAGGCACTTTAGGCCCTTATTTGAAATTTTCCCATCATAGAATGAATAATGTAGATCTATCATATGTGGTGTAATAAATCTCCCCATAGAATATGGCATTACTCCAAATAGATCTAGATAAAAACTCAGGTAATTTATTCAGGCATTGAAAATAAGAAGGAAAAAGCAGAGAACGGATTTGTCTATTATTCCTATGCCCTACAGCTGTAGTTGCGCTGCCCTGTTGTTCCGCGCACCTCTTAAATTTGGTCGTTCGATCTCTCTCGCTTGCTCTCTCTCTCTCTCCCATTGCTATTAGGTACTCGTTGTCAGCTAGATTGACCACGATAGGACAATGTTTGTTAGGTTTTATTGAACAGTTATTCGGTTTTCTTATATTCATTTTGAGCTTTTGTAGCTATTATCGTTAAATCTCCTCCCACCTGGATTTGCGTAAATTCAACGTTCCCTCCTGATCCCATTCGCGCCTTTTGTGGCCGAGCGTGGAACCAGAGAGCAATCTCGATCACTCTCCAATTGGTATATGAGGTTCGGATAGGGGTTTACTTCAACAATAGCAAACAGATGTTGATGCAAATAGGCTTTCTATTGTATACTCTTGTACGGATTTCCTACTGTTGACACCATAATATCGTCGTTCGATTCGGTATTTTGGGAATGACAGGTACGTGAGAGGATTTATTAATTGATCCCGAAGTATGATGAGAAGGAAACGTTACACCGAAGGATAAACCAACACTTTCCATTCGGGATGTACGCGTCATTCGGGAAAATTGAAAGGTAGGATCCCGAAGTAAAGCAAGAAGAAAATGCCATACAGAATAACAAGCCGACGCATTGTCATTCGGGATGTGCAACATTCGGGAAGATTGAGGGATATTCCCGAATAAAGGAATGCTGTACTTGAGTTCAGCATATCGCGCAGTATGAAAGTTTCATACGAAAGTCGGGGAGCGCGAAGCAAAACTCATGGGCGCGAACAGGTTTTTGAAGTGAAGAGATAGTATTTAAAAAGGGGAAGTTACTCAAACAGTTATGAACCACGAAGAACATGAGTTCCAATTCGCACGGATCAGTTTTGAGGACCGTGGGTTGAAAAAGACAAGTAGTGGCGCTAAAATTCAAAGGTTTGAAATCAAGGGATAACTGCTCAAGCGATTATGAGCGCAAGAAGAATAAGGGCCTGCATGGTAACCATTCTATTCCAAAAAGCTGATTTTGATTAAAATGACTTTTTCTGATTCTGTTCCTGAATGAGTTTTAAAGAACCGGAAACGCGTTTGATAACTGCACAAAATTTCTGTTTTGAAAAACTGTTGCTCTTCCTAATTTTTTTTCATTTAAGTCAAATAATTATGTAATTACTTTGTAAAATTTTATTCTAAATTGAAGACTAATTTCCAATGCACACTAAAAAATTCAAAATACATTTATTTTTTTTAGCGTGTCATAATAAATGAAACACAAATTTTAATACATGACATTTGAAGTTCGATTAAAGCATGGGACACGTTCCCATATTAAGGACTTATTTTTTTCTTTAAATATTGCGTTGTCCAAATACATACAAACATAGTAGTCGAACAATCAAATTATCATTGAAAAAAAAAAATCAAATTATCTTCCTTGATACAAAATACAAGTCCTTCACTATCATTTTGCAACTTCTATCCTAAATTCAAGTGGGTGTTTGGCTCCAGCTCTACGTGCAGATGGTCACATTTTGTAATGCACAGCTACGAGTATATTTGTTACCATCCACACATTGGATGCCCTCATCTTCTGCGATATTTTTGTAAAAGAGTGAATCTATGAAATCTAGGAAATTTAGGTCCAAAATTATGAAAATGAGGTCAAACTAGTCTCATCTAAGCTTCTTCTATTTTTGGGAATTTTCTAAAATTTTTGTGATTTTTTAAAAAAATTTCAATTTTTTCGAAATTTTTTATTTTTATTTTTATTAGGTTGAGAGAAAAGTGACGAGAGAACTGAAAGGAAAAAGTGAGAGATGTGAGATTTCATTCTGTTTTGTGATTCTCAAAAGTGATTATAATTTCAGAACCAACTTTTTTTTGGTTCTGGATTTTGCTCTAAAAGTGATTCTGATTCTCCAAAATTGATTCTTGGAACAGAATCAGAATCAGAATTATTTACGTTACCAAACACGATTCTCATTCTTTACTATTCCAGGGAACAGAATCAGAGAATCAGAATGGTTACCATGCAGACCCTAAATATCCAGAAGAAAGAAGGAAAAGGAAGACACAACCATCCAGAAAAAACACTCTGTTTTTCTTGAAGTTCTTAGCTTTCGTCGTTGTTCGCAGCCTAGCTTTAGCTTTCCTCGCACTTTCATTACCTGTACTTTCAGATTCCAGTAATCTATTTACCAATTTCTGCAAGTAGGAGTATCGTAGCCGTAAATCGTCCAAGTTTCCACACGCTTTCATCAGTTACTATCCCGTTCACACAGTTCGTCCATTTTTCCATCAGAACAGAGCCACAGAACCCCTTTTGTAATAAAAATCGAAGTACGAATTTCGGTGAAAGATATTCTCGATCACAAATCGGTCGAACACCTACAAAAAAATCACTCATTTTTGGTACATTTGTCCACAATCCCAGCATGTATATATGCCAGTTAAACAATATTACCTCAATGGGCGAAATTTGGGCTACTATAGTGAGTGTTTTACCTCCATGAAGAGCGTAAACTTAATTTACTGGGAGGAAATTCCAGGTAATTACACTAATCTAACTAGCACCACGAGGAGGTTTCAATAAAGTTAACTGTTGTTGACAAGCTTTATCTTTGCTTTCACAGGGTCCTTGTAATTTTTCATAATTTCTTTTCCGGACGAGTGTGTAGTTGGTGGACTTCAATGTAGCCCAACTTTCTAAAGCTATTTTGTTCTTTCTTAATGATCTCAGCAAAGAAATATTAAATTATATTAACAAATTCCAATCCGTTTATCTGTTACTTAATAAATGATTAAACTTGCTAAGCAAAATAAAAAGATTATCGCTGTGATTTTACTATAAAAATTTTCCGAGAATTTTGTGAACACTTTTAGGGGACTAGCGCCGCATTCGATGTGGATCATTGTTGGGTAGAAAAGGGCAAATCACGGTTCCTTCGTATCTGCTATGCAAAACTAGTGTTACGTCGTAACTTACTGACATTAGTGAAACTTAGGGATGCAAATGTGATCAAATTTATAACGATCAAGAAAATTCGTAAGGAAAATTACTAACACACAGGTTGCAAAAAATTTACGACGTGTATTGAAAATATATGAACAATTATATATTTTATTAACAATTGCACAAGAAAAATTTACTATCAACTTAGGTAGATTACTATTTTTGCGGAATATTAAGAACCATAGAACTCAGAGAACATAATATTATAAATGAGAACTTATGTCCTCTAAGTAAAAGTTACAAAAGGATATTTTATAGATAATTAGTGAGGATAATTACGTGCTCCATATAAAAGTTACAATTCATTAGGTATAGCAATTAATTGTTATTGTCTATGGAGTATTTCAAATCGTCATATCCATAGAATTTATGACTATAGAAGGGAAATTATGACTTTTATCACGCAAATCAATTTGAAAAGTACATTACTAGTAATGATATTTTCCCTCATGTCCACGAAAAAAAAAAAGAGAGATCAAGGCACGATTGACAGACCCGTTATTGTCAATACCAAATTGGTGTAACCCCGTTTCATTCGAACTTCAAATCGGTAAAGGACTAACAAAGAGCGATGTGATATGATCCTGAGCTTGGTCTTAGAATGGGTGTAATGATCTCCGTTGGTGTACAACACATCGATCACCCGCGAGAGGTTGAGAATTAGCATGAGAACCGGTGTCGGGGCTGCAGTCGGGCGAAGAAATTCTTCATTGATGTCCTTCCAGGCATCATCCACTCCTTTCCGGAGTTCCTCCTCGGCTTCCTGCTCCGAGACACCATTTTCTTTCATAAGCAACTCCACCGAAGATGCTACGTGCCCCCTTTTTTGCTCAAACTGTATGTCGACAACAATGGTGTGATTAGTAGGTCGATATCATTTCCAGTCGAGCGGTGGTCGAACTAATTTTGTCAGATCATCGGAGGAAAATTATGTTTGTATTATACCTGGTGAGAAGCAATGTCATCCATGTGCCTACATATGATTTGGGAAGCCTTCAGATCTTGCAGTCGCCAAGCAGCCATCAAAAGCATCTCTTGTGACCACATCGCCCATTCCTACAAGTCCTGTGATCGCTAGCATTTCGTAGCCTGTCGTGAACAATGCAAGGGGCATGTATTCCTCCAGCGTCGGTGTGTGGCCGGTATGGAACCATTTGGCTTCGTTGAAGTAACCTCTCGCTTGCTTCTTCATCTGAGGAATTCAAACAATAAACAAGAATGCCTGATGCTGCGTTGGATGCGTGTAAAATGTGCCGATGATGCTTACAACTTCTTTTGCGTAGGCAAGGCGATACGATCTTCCTCTCTTGGCCACTTCATTCCCGATTTCATCGTAGAGATCAAGAAGCTCCTTATAATAAGCTTGCATGTACTCCGGTAGTCCGTCCATGGCAGCAACATCCCATCTGAATTCGAGCCCTTGAAAATGACAAACTTGCTCTACACATATTCAATCAAATTTGGAAGTTTGAGAAAGAGAATGTGGATCACGTACCTCTCAATTGCTTCGGTGAAGGGTACAAGTTCTTCTAGTGTGCCGTAAACGTTATATATATCATCGAGAATGGAAGCCATTGCGACCACTCTAGTTAGTATATCTCTGGCCACGGCAAACTTTGGCTGGAAATATGCTCCCAGTATCCAGAAGAACAACTCCACAATCCTGTCTCTGGCGAATGGGAACTTCCTCGCGATATCTATGTCCTTCCACCACCTATGGTCAAGCGAGTACGAGCATTATCGAAAGTGTGTT
This sequence comes from Psidium friedrichsthalianum, assembly GCA_019149425.1. NCBI lineage: Eukaryota > Viridiplantae > Streptophyta > Magnoliopsida > Myrtales > Myrtaceae > Psidium > Psidium friedrichsthalianum. The sequence continues at coordinate 8,701 of JAGVVM010021690.1, forward strand.
AGCCCGATGAACTCGCTTAGTTCAAAGTCGTTTTTTCAGTTGTAAAGGACATTCAAAAGCGCTATTTAGAAGGGTAAATTGAAACTAGGCGAGGAAACTTTCGAAAAACACAACTAGAATAATACCATCACGTGAAGTTAGACAACCTGGTAATCTTGCCAAGTTCCTTTTGGTGTTGCACTTGCAGTAAGTTGAAATCAAGTTAAGCCAAGGCAAGCAAGACCTTGTCATGTGATGCTCTTCTTGGTAGAGTGAAATATAATGCCTTGCCTCGAGTCTAGGCAAACCCTTGCGAAGCGGCTGCGTTAGGGCATGACTCACTTGTTTCACAAGACTAGTGCTCGCTGTCCTTTCATCGATTGATTCCAGGAAAGTTATAGTGAAAGGAAGTGCTTCTTCCAAAATAGAATCGCCCTGGCACCTCAAATGGCAAGCTTCGTATAAGCTCAGCAATCCACGCACATCTATGACGAGCAATTCCTTGAAGTTGCCTTCACTGTCCTTGAATTTTCTAAAGACCTCTGCGCAACCAACCAACATGGGAAAAGGACGTAAGTCAATTAGAAATTTGGAAGGTGATATACCTAGTTAATGATCTATATTTTCTTTCACTCATTTATTCTGAAATTCAAATGAGCAATAGTTAACTTTGGGGCATTAACTTTTTGAACGAGAAATTCTTAATGGATTTCTTTTCGGATGGTTCATTAAGTTTAAGACCTACCCGATGAAATATTGTAACCTTATTGTCGTAGCAGTCAAAACATAAGAGCAACCATGTGAAGGTCATCTCCCTTGAAATCTCCATGATCAAGTTGAGAGTAACTTTTGTGGATTTGTTCCAATTGCTCGTCTTATTCTCATTCAAAATGGTAGTCAATTCCCAAGCGTTGAATTTGATCAATCAAGTGAAGCATTTGTGAAGGCTTATCCGCGGCATCAGTTAGCATCTTCCTCACCTCTCATTTCAATTCCTCAACTCGTCCCTCCACTCTTCCAAGGAATTTGAAATTCTGCAAAATATAAAATTGGCTATTCTGAATAAAAGCAAGCATGTTATACACATGTCTTACAAAACAAACAAACAAACTCAAGGGAAAACGAAGTTACTGTGAAATATAATATAATGCTTACTTGGCAACAAACCCACAAAAAAAGTATGAAAGCAAGGCAAGTTGTGCATACTAAACCAATACATATTCTCAAAAAATTGGATTAATGATAAAGACTCGAGTCATTTCAATTTGAAACTTCCAAAGAGACGAAATCTAACATGGTTCTCTACGATCAAATAATCGACGACCAAATCAATTCTTTTGGATGGAGTGGACAATTGACCAAATCAAGACAGAAGCTGTCCAAAGGAGCCCTAGTTTCATCATATTTGCCCTGCGTTCACATATAGTGTGATTGATACGATCCTTCATATCCTTCGCAACACATAAATATACCTTTTTCCATTCAGGGGCAATTGTAAAGTTCTTCCGGATACACATTTTTGTAGACAAATGTTTCCTGAACATGTATAATGGGTGATTTACATAGTGATAGAGGATATAGAGTTTTCCAATTTTATGAAGCACTATTGTGATCGATGCTGCCCCATAATCTAAGAATCAGAGTGCATTTGTTTCATTGAAAACTTCGTGATAAAAGAAAACACTTTTCATGAAAATCATTTTCAAGAAAAATGGTTGGTTTTTATTGTTGGGTGATTTAGGAAAAGCGATTTCCTTCTTACCCCAAAGGAAAATTATTTTCACACAATTTATGCTTGTAGTTTTCAGTGCATGAAAAAAAATTTCCCGTGGATCGGTTAGTTTTTCATCATCAAATGCAAAAAAGCAGGAAAATTTAATTTTTGGAAAACAATTTTCCTTCAAAGAAAGGGACCCATGATTCTTTGATCGATTATGTCAATGATCATGAACACAAAGACTATTGCTAAGTCTACAAAATGCAATTGCAAGAAAACAAATGAAGAAGACCTTAGAAAAGAAATACTAACCATTGTGTTGGAGGGAGAAGCATATTTAAGGAAGTAATCACCCCATATGCTCTCATGAAATTCCGCGGACTGGCGTTCGACCACGCCGTCGCTTCTTCCTTTGCTCGAAGAAGAAGATGGAACTGCCAACACCTGAACCGAAATGTTCCCCACTGTTTCCGTGCTCTATTTGCGGATGTCAGACCACGACGCAAACTGAAGGCTAAGAAGAGACTTCCGCTGCGTTGCAAAACATCAAACACTTGGTGGGTATTTATAGACAACGTGTTCATAGCCACCTTATCACTTGGACTTTTTTTTTTTTAAGAGCAAACCTATCACTTTTTAATAAATGATGACACCGGTAATACTATTTCATACGAAAGGGAATTATTCTTCCTATAATATAAGAGCTCCTATCCATCCCGCCTTTGTTAGAAAATAATTAGGAAGAATGGAATCAAATTTTGAGGTGTAAACACATTATTTCTATTGCCCCACAGTGTTAATGATTACTCACAAAATTCTCTAAGATACAACAAAGTTTCAAAATGAGAATACCATATGGCAATCTGATATTTCATCAAGAAAGCTCAACACGAAACAACTGGATAATAAATGCTATATTTTTTTTATAACAAAAAAATTTGAAGAAGTGGAAAATATTGAGTCGGAAAAGTAAATTTATTACAATGAAACCCGTTTGAAAAAAATAATAATATTGAAAACCTTTCGTGAATGGACATATTGTTTCAAAAGTACACAATTTTTCATGTTTTTAAAATTGTAAATTTAGTATTCTTATTTTTTTTAAAACCATTGATTAGTACTAAATGCGCCAATTATTCATGCATCCGAACACAGATACAATATCGGCTTGTTCACTTTGCTGATGGACTTCACTTGTAAGCTAATAGCTTTGCACTTATATACTGGACCGCACACTAGTATTTTTTTTTTTAATGTAGGACAAGGCACCTCTTTGCTTGTTCAAACAAATTATCAACAGCCTTCATACAACAACCGAAATTAGTAAAATTTAGAAGAAAATACAGTTTTATTACCTATCGGAATAGCTTATTCCTTATGAAGTGGGGGACTTTGTGTCTCTTCCACGACTAGATCTAGGGTCCTCTTTCGGGGAATTTGTATACGTTCATATGTACGGAGATCATTAGCTGCTTGTAATAGGCCAAGTCTATTCATTAAATGTAGAAAGCGTACTATTTTCGACTTGCACTTTAAGTTACCTAGTTTAAGGTACAGCGAGATTTCTATAAATCATGTCGAAAATAAGTTTGCTAGTCTAGTTTAGGAATCTAAGGGAGTACTTTTGAACCTATTAAATGTCTGTTGTTGTTACCAAGAACTCTTGTTATGGTACGGAACTAGTTGTAAGTTGTGTCATTAGTTTTTCGGAACTCTAAGTAAGACTATATAACTAATGTCTTGCATTAATAGTCAGCTATAGTGATTTTACCAAAAGAATGTTATTTGTAGTTGGTAGGCGGATGAAGTTACCCCAAGCAAGACATAGGAGCTCTTAGAATCCTTCACTTTAGAAGTAAAATAGGTTTCGATTAATTATCGGCTATAGTGATGTTACCAAACAAATGTCGCTTTGTAGTTGGTAGGAGGATGAATTTACCCTAAGCAAGGCATAGGAGCTGCTAGAGTCCTTGACTTTAGAAGTTAAATAAGATTTTGATTAATCATCGGCTATAGTGATGTTACCAAGAAAATGTTACTTTGCAGTTGGTAGGAGGGTGAATTTACCCTAAGCAAGGCATAGGAGCTGCTAGAGTCCTTGATTTTAGAATTAAAATAAGATTTCAAAGAAATATTTTCATTTGGAATTTCAAACGAAGTGAGTTTAGAATAGTATGCGTGTGTAGTATAGTCACAACCATCTAACTAATTAAGAAAAACTATGCTGACGTGTTTTTTTTAGAGAGCTCAATGAATACATAGAAAAATAGTATAAGTGGTCATTGAACTTTAATTTAACATGTAAAATTTTTTCTAAACTTTTGATATGTATAATGTGGATCCTGGCCAAAGTTTAGAAATGACATTACACATTAGATTAAAGTTCAAAGTTTATTTGCGCTTTTATACTTGAAAAAAATTTAAGATGAGCTATTATGCATGCGAAATGAATGTTATGGCCCCCTATTTACTTTTTTTGTGGAGTCAACAATCTCTCTCTCTCTCTCTCTCTCTCTCTCTCTCTCTCTCTCTCTCTCTCTCTCGTCCTTTGTTCCTTTCCCTATTTGTTTTCTTTCTTTTATTTTGACCTTATTCTGCCTATTTGTAAATTTGTAATCACTGTCTATCATATTTGTGGTTTTCCTCTATAATTATCCAAATTAAGCATTTTTACTTTTAGAAGTATCTGAAACTAAGCTAATTACCATATGTTTCACAAAGCATTTCTGTGACATCCTGAGTTTCGATCCCTTTTTCTGGAATTTAAATACAGAATGGTTATTTCATGGAGGCGCTATAAATGAATCTCACTTGGAGCTGGCCACTCTGAGATGACTAATCAAAGGGGAAAGGCTAACTAAGAATATAAGCATGTGGATCAAATGGTCGATACGTGTGACTCCTAAAAGCCACCCATTAGTCTAAGAGTTTATTTAAAGTTGCCATCTTATGAATGAGGCCGTGAATTGAGTTCTGAAATAGGACAATTGACTCTCATGAGTGTCAGTTGTGAATTTGGACCATGCCTAGAAAGGCAAAAAATGGGTAGATGGATCTTGGAATATCTAGTGAAAAAGGATAAAATTAAAAATTCCTATCTTGCCCCTGGTTTGAGCTAGAATCCATGGCATGAGGGTAAGAATATTTTTAGAGAGGCTAGAAAAAAATTTTACGACGAAATTCAGAGTTATTTTCTGATCGCGATTGAGCCAAATCAGCACCGATTGAGCCCATGTCGGTCCTGAAATTTCACGAATTTCGAGAAATGTCTCGTCGGTCATCTTTTTGACCAATTTGGCCAGCTTTGACCGAAAATAATTGAGGCCCAAGCTCTATCAGTCCGAAAATTCACTGATAGTCCAAAAATCAGTCGATTCATTCAGCCTTACGTCACTTTCGATGAATAGTAATCTCAATAATGCATCCTAGGGATAATATCTACTCTCTCTCCTCTCTTTTTCTCTCTCTCTCATCAGCAGATTCTCTCTCCTCTCTCTATCTAAATTTCAGATCTCTCTCTCTCGCGGCCCAGTTTTCTGCTGCCAACTTCAACTGGCCGCCAACGGAAATCCGACCGTTGGATCATCGTGATTTTTGGGTATGTTGTATTTCATTGTCTTGTGGTTCTTTTCCAACTTGAATCACTTCGATCCGAGGTCGTTTGGCCTTTCGAATCTGCTTTGACATTTCAGTCAATGAATCTGTTTTTTGATTTCCAGATTTTGGATTTTGGTTCCCGTTGATATATATCAACCCCGGCTGTCCCTAGAACCCATATTCATGTCGTAATCTTGTTTTCCAGCTCGATTTGGTCTTGTTTTAGCCCTTGAACAGCCCCGGTTCAAACTAAATCCGCCGGAATCCGCCGTCGTCGTCGTTGCCGCCGGTCATCGCCACTTCCCAGCTACATCCTCGGCTGGTTTCGACTTCGTTTAGGTAATTTAAACCTCTAGACTTCGCTCATGATGTTAGACTTGCCATGGATTAGCTCTAGGGACCGATTCGTGGTAAATCGGTTAAGGAAAATTTGTCGTAATCGGCGTATTTTGATGAAATCAATTTCTGTGGGCTGTGAGTATGCTGTGAATTGGTGAAATGTTGTTGTCCATGCTTGAAGAATGCTGTTGGTGGTGGTTGGTGTGGGTCCTACGAGGTTCGGGTACCGAAAAATGGATTTTTGGAGTATTAAGAGCAAAAAAGGGCCAAATAGTATTTTGAATTCACTGTTCACGACCCATGAACACTGTTCACGTGCTGCCCAATTTGATTTTTGTTTGAAAACGACAAGTTTTGTGGGTCTCGTGTAGTTCAGGTACCGAAAAATGGGTTTGTGGAGCATTTTATGTAAAACCGGGCCCGAGCAACATTTTATATTACTATTCTAAATATTTGGAGGCCCGTGTTTGTATTCAATATAATATTTGAGGATATTTCACAAATACTTGAAAATATTATTTGAATATTTTGGGTCCCACGTGAGAAATTAGGCATTTTTAATGAAATTGTGCACATGAAAGAGATTGATTGGTTTGGCCATTTTGTTGGCCATGTGAATTGAAATATTTGGGCACGTGTTTTAAGTTGTGGCCTAACATACTTGGCCAAAGTTTTTGTCCGATTGAAATTGGCATTGTTTCGTATGTGAATTGAATATTTGAACTCGTATTTGAAATGTGGCCTAACGTACTTGGCCGATGATTTCTGTCCAAATGAACTTAAAAGATTTTATTGCCTGAAAGGCAAGTACAACAATTTGGGTTCAAAAAATAAGTTGATTGGCTTGGCCATTTGGCCGGAAATGTGAATTGAATATTTGGACTCATATTTGAAATGTGGCCTAATGTACTTGGCCGATTATTTCTGTCCAAATGAATTTAAAGGATTTTACTGCCTAAAAGGCGAGTGTAACAGTTTTCGCATGTTTGATTGCATATCATTATGACTTGGCGTAATATGTAGCCAGATAGTCACTTGGCGTAAAATGTAGCCAGATAGTCACTTTGCGTAAAATGTAGCCATTGGCGTAAAATGTAGCCACGGAGGCGTAACGTAGCCTCAGAGGCGGAAAACGTAGCCTCGTGCGCCTTGATGTGTTTGACGCGGGGTAGTTGGAGTGATAAGGTGCGAACGTGAGGCGTCCCACACGCGGGTTGCGCACAGACCCTGAGGCGTCTACAACGCGGGTCGGACCTGATGCGCTTATATGACACGGGTCAAATTGGCTATTAAGCCGAGGTTCATGATTGAGCGTGCATGCATGAGTAATTGCTATAATTGTCCTGGACTGGACGTGGTTTCAAATTGAAAGTTTAATTGTTTTATTGAGCCAGTAACTGGTCATATTATTTCTGTGTCATCTGAATTTTTGTGTGGTCCCGGATTGGACCTATTATAAATGCTTTATATGCTTAGCCATTCTGTGGTGAGTTTTCTAAATTTGAACAGCTTTGAGGTAATAGAATTTGGCCTGGAGTGATTTTGAGTGCCTGAGTAGGGACCTGAGAATTTGGTCTGGGTTTGTTTGGCGTCTTGAGGAAGGGATTAGGGTTAGCTTGCTGAGATTTGTTCTCATAGGTGATTTCCCTGTTTTCAGACCCCCGACCCCCACAATGAATGCAATCCTAGTAAGACGGGGAATCCCTAGGAGCATTGAAAGGGATCCGCAGTCGTTCCCTGGTCCTAATGGAGGAAGGTACGTTAGGTACCAAAGTACCGTCTGGGTCGATATAGGAGGAAGACAGTGGCAGCCACATCTGTATGTGGCAGGGTTATTCAACTTAACGGATATTTGGCATGGTTCGTTGCAATGTTGGGAAGTTCCCGCTAAGATTGTAGCCTTATGGGATCCGACCAGAGATCAATTGACTGATGAAGGTGAAGTGACGAGTGAGGAGGCGCAAGAAGCTGAGTCTGATAACGAGGATCCCGTGAATGATTTGATAGCATCTGATGATGAAAGGGAGAGCGAACAACCGTCAACTGAGGAAGAGGAGGACCCAGAGGAACTAGCATCGTCAGAAGAGAGTGGGAGGACTGATGGGGGGACAGATGACAGCGAGTGAGCAGGAGAGGAATCGGGTAATTGGAGGTAATCCTGTAAATAGTGTAAGTAGACTGTAATCGGAGTATCTTGCCGACCTTGTTCCTTTTTTGTCAAAGGTCGTGCAATGGGACATAAGGAAGGGGGCGGAGATTTTGAATTGTAAGTAATCGTCATCCTGACTATGGCTTGAAGGCTTGCAAGGGAGAAGAGAATAGAGAATTTTGAGTTGTAACTGGCCTCTGTTCTCTATTTATGAACATAATATGTAATATAAAGTGTGGTTTGGTACATTGATTGATTTGTTTCTCTCTCTACCCATTTTATATGTATGCGTGGGGGAGCTCGCTTTCGTTGTTACAAGAACTCTGAGGTCATTTGGTCTAGGACGAGTTTCCTGGGCCGTCGTGATTGTCGACCATTCGACCGTACAGGTATGATAAGGATGTTGCGTGGCTCGTGGGTTCAGGGCGTGACAATTTCGCTGTTAATTTTAGAATTAATTTTATCAGAAATACTTTGTCGTGGATCATAAATATTTTGCAATCGGGTAACTGAACTTTGATTTCTATCACCCAATATACTAACCTTCATTCTTTGTAATTGATGCGCTTTAACTAGGACTCACTCAATTTTCAACAAAGTGCGAATATGGTGAACATATAAACAAATTTTCTAGTAGTCACATTATTGGTACTGTTGGTGCATTCATTGTGTTACCATTCAGGGTTAGCTTCTAGTAAAACTTGTATTAATTACGAGTCTTAAACACTTTTCATTTGTGACAATTTAGTCCATTTGGTCAATCAGGACTGATATGGATAATTTTTAATAATATTTTAATATTTTTCAATTTTTATGTGCTTTTTCTTT
>JAGVVM010021691.1:0-27984 GCA_019149425.1 Psidium friedrichsthalianum
TTTTGTTTGATTTTTTTTTTTTTTTTTTTTTTTTTTCAATTTTTTTGTACATCTTTTATGTCAATGAAGTGCGGCAAGTTGGGTGAGTTATTTTAACACACCCTTATAATGAGGGAGTGTGACTAGAAGTGGGTGGATTTGTGTTGTGGATCGTTTTCTGATGAATTTCACGGAGGTTTTTGTGCGCTGGAAATTGGAGCTAATCAAATTTCGGTCTTTAAATGAAGCTTAATCCTCAAGTAAGCACTTGGGACGAGATGTGTCCTTTGAAGATATGGCGATGCTTAGGGAAAGCAATAAAGTTGTGTTTGACTAACTGTTTACCACGATTCACTCCAAGCTAATAAGAATGCTTTATGACTGGCATATAGTTGATTGTGCTTCATTCTACAAGACCTTTGTGAATTTCAGAACTGGTTGCAATTATAGATGGCATTAAGCTTATGAGTCCATAAGTCTAAATTGTTGGAATCTGACGTATTGAGCGTCCGGTTTGGAGTAGAAACCTATGATTTGTAACTAATTCGGATTTCATGCCAGGTAAGTCTACTATTACGGCTATCTTTCTTAATACGACAGTTGAATAGGAGAGATTCAGACTGAGAAACAGAGGAAGACCTCATATGGTGTTATTGACCTTCGAAAGGCATCCTGATGGGTTCAAGACAAGGTGTTTGTGGTGGACTATTCTTCCGGCGAGAGGCAAAATTTTTTTACCACAGTCTTAGAGGAAAAAAGTACCCTTAAAGTATGTTATTTTGTGTCATCAAGGATATGTATGATTATGTTATTAAGTGTGAAGGCTTGTAATGGCACCTTATCAAGTTTATTTTCCAATCAAAGTTGATTTACATCAGGTTCGGCTTTGGAAGCTCCTTATCTTTTTGCATACACACTTATGGATGAGCTAACAAACGATATCTAAGATGAGGTGCCCTGGTGTATGCTGTTCGCAGGATGATATTATGCTTGTTGATGAGATCAGGGTTGCGGGTGAGTGCTAAATTAGAATTATGGAGAAACACATTAAAAGCCTCTCTCATGGATTACGGTAAGTTTGAAGTGACGGAATACATGACTGTAAGTTCTCCACGACAAGTGGAGATGTCAAGAATTCGTGGATATGCTTGGACAGAGTAGGTACCTAAGAAAGATGCTTTCAAATATTTGGGAATCGATATTTTGCAAAAGAGAGGAGAGATTGATGTGTGGTGTTTCCAGAGAATGAAGCAGTGGATGAAATGGCGCAGTGCATCAGGTTTTTGTGTGATCGCAAAATCCCTCTTAGGTTAAGGGTAAATTTATAGAACAACAATAAGACTTGCAATGCTATATGGAGACTGAATGTTTGGCCAGTACAAAAGCAACATGAACATAAAATTGGGGGTAGCGAACATGAGGATGTTAAAGTGGAGTGTGGGTCATAAAAGGCATAGATAATAATAAAAACTGACATATTCGAATCGAACACGTTGAAATAGCACTCTGGTGGCATAAAGGTTAGAACATAAAACTCCCAATTGTTGGATTTTCACCCCACGAGAAGATGAGAGAACTAGATTGAATGGTCTTGTGTTTATTCCGTAGTGCCCTAGATCCCCTAATCGATTAGGTGTGTTACCAAACGAAACACATATAAGAAAGGACGAGGTCGGCCGCCTCTTACTTGGGGGAGGTAGTAAAACAAGATTTAATGAAGTGGCCGACATAGATTGGCGTGTAAGCGTATGGTCTATCTTATGACGGAGGGAGGAAAGCTATTCGCATTGTAGAGGGGGTGGGATTTCCTATGTTCCAGAGTGCCCTGTTAGTCCTTTCTATTTATTTATTTATTTTATTTTTGTAGTACCCATGTTTTTACTTTTATTTTAGTATATTTAAGTTTTTCGCTTCGGGTTCATCGATCGCTGACCCCAACAGTTTGGGATAAAGGTGATGTTGATGTTGATTTGTCTGTCTCTGCCTCTTACTAAATATGATTACCCAACATGAAGCCTTCAAAGTTTGTAATGCCGCTTTTGGTGGCTTGCTGAAATGAAGGTTTGAGCTTCAAGATAAGCTTCTGAGAAAGCAATCATCATGAAGTTAAACACTAAAGATAGTGCTCCAAAAGGAAGCTTAAATACACGCATGTTGTCATTATTCCAGAGCTGTATTAGCTGATCAATATCTTTACTCTACTTAAGCCAACTTAATGAGCTTGCTGTAGAATCTCCTGTTTAAAAACCATTCATGTTTTGAATTCACTGCTACTTGTCATACTAGGCTATGGAGTTAATATTTGATTTTAATGGCGTTACAGTCCTCAGATGGCTCTCTTATACTAATGACATGCATGTTTTTGTCTCTCCCTAACGATTTTAGAACCAGACCTGGTTTTGAGAGAGAGCTCACACAGGTCATCAGGCTATAGGGAAATTGATTAATGCCGTGCATGTTGATTATACAACAGTTTTCTAATAGCAGTATTAGTTATTGGAGTGGCAATTAAATTGATAATAGGATAGTAGCAGTGACGAGGATGAGGGGGAGGAAGAGTCAGCATAATGATTTCATGGCTTAATAAAAGTTGATGTATCATTGTTAACTTCTCAATCATTAATGTTGCAGATATTGGATCAATACAAAGAGTCTCAGGATGCTCATTCAAGGAAGGTGCTGCAACCTCTGGGAGTTTGCCAAAAAAGTGTCATATTGGTTGGCCATTCCATGGGTGGCTTTGTAGCTAGAGCAGCCATTGTTCACCCACATCTTAGGAAATCAGCTGTTGAAACTGTTTTAACGTTTCCAGTCCACATCAGTGAGCTCTGTTGCCTTTAATATGCTAGCTAAGTTCTACATTCCTTTATCTATTTGTCCTTGATGAAATGCGTTGTGTAGGTCTCCTCCATTAGCTTGCAGCCATCACTGGGGCACTATTTTTGCACGAGTAAATGAAGAGTGAGAAAAGGTTATGAGGTGCAAACCAATCAAGCCGGGCGTCAGGTGTCTGATCCTGCACTATCTAAAGTCGTTGTAGTCTCTATTACTGGTGGAATTAATGATTATCAGGTATTTCTTCATCACAGATCTGCTGTTGCTTGCTTTGGTTTCAATTGTATTCCTTCGTCGATATTTCAATTACATGGATGCCTTAAGAAAAATAAAATTGGTATTGTTTTCAGTAGAAATATGTTGTATGTGTAGAATAAAAATGTATTGTTTGTGCATGTTATTTCATCGTTCATGACATTGACCACTTGGGAGAACTAATCGTTCATGACGTTGACCACTTGGGAGAACTAAGTTATCCCTTCTCCAATGCATGCTACAATTGGGATGCAATATGAAGGTAATTTACAATTTATATGGACGTCATTTAATCAAGTGGGAAGTGAAATATAATCTTCTTGGAAATAGAAACTTCTTGCCCTGACCGTGGTGTGGCACTTTTTTCAGGGCTGTTTCTAATTTTGGCATGGGGCAGTTAAACCTTCTTCAGGCAGCTCTCAGTAATATAATAGTAGATTTCCAAGGGGAAGGGGAAGATATGAGGGTTTAATGTTTTCCCGAGATGTCAAAGATATGAGGAAAGATTAAAATTTTCACAGACTTTTTGTTTAGGACGTGGTGATAGGAATACAAAGAGGGGCTTAAGAGTATCCTTGCCTTCATCCTGCTTGGTTCCAGACACTAAAGCAATTCCCTACAAGATTTCTTTTTGGTACGCAATTGTCTTCAACCTTACTGTCACTAGGGTCAGGAATTTGCGTCTGAAGTGCAGTATGGGCAGGAATTTCTTCTATTTTAACTCATTGTGGAAGTACACTCAAGACTTGTTTTTGCTTGCTTTTTAGGAAATGGATGGTAAAGCAGGGAGTCAGAGTGGCAACCTCCATGTCTTGAGTAGTCTAATTCCCTTTGAACGATAATCTGTGGACTTACCACATAGATGCTTTCAGCAGTTATTAGGTGCACTGTGTACATTGCTTTGAGTGCATCTCATCCTTAGATTGTGGGTACTTTGCACCCTGGCCTATGTGTCTCTGGCTTCTACCTCCAAGGGCTGAGATGCACAGGGAGCATCTAAGAGTTCTTCACCTATTTGGATGACTTACAATTTTGGATGTGATTTTCGGCTTTAATCAAGGATTTTAGCTTTTGGTGTGGGTTTTATAGGAGTTAATGTTTTTTTTTTTTGGGAAAGATATAGGAGTTAATGTTGAGAAGTTGTAAGATGTAAATCTGTTATATTTATGAGTTCACTGCAAAAAACTAAAAACTTAGATGGCACTCTACATTTCCCACTTTAAAGAGTAATGTTTACAATTTTTATGTTTAAGTCCACTCAAAGGACAGAAGCTCAGCTAAAATGTTGGGAGGATCAGCTTCTGTTGATGATTTACTACGTTTTTTCGTAGATTTTTATTCATAGAGAGAGTGTTTTGTTATGATGTACATGTCCATGCACAAAGTCACACACAATCCTTCATGACCTTGTGCAATGCGTGCACGGGTACATGATGCACTCTTTGACATGCTTCATAATTGTATATGTAATTGATGGTTCACCCAATTTTCAGTTCTTTAATACTGATATTCTGCTTATCCTCTTTTTTTCTTTTCCAGGTTCGCTCAAAGTTAGAATCACTTGAAGGTATTGTTCCAAATTCTCATGGCTTTATGATCACTAGTACAAGCATGAAAAATGTGTGGTTGTCGATGGAACATCAGGTTATTCTGTGGTGCAATCAATTAGTTGTACAAGTGAGTGCAATTTTCTTTGGAAAATTTGAAATCCATTTTGATATGTAACATACACTTCTGAGAACATCTGCTGCTATTTAGGTATCACACACCCTCCTCAGCTTGATAGACTCAAAAACGGGTCAGCCTTACGATGATACTCGTAAACGACTAGCGATATTCACGAAAATGCTGCGGAGTGGGATAGCGCAAAGTTTTAATCTGATGAAGCAATCGCAAACATCTACGCAGTCAATTCTTTTTCCCACTGTGGGTGAAAGAGGTCAGGCTGCTAAAGTCCCTAACTTAATTTACTCCTTTTTTTAATTTTGAATAAATTTTCTGTACGTTTCAGGTTTAATTGCCTCGAGAAACTGGGGAGATGATTAGGCTATTAAAAGCAAAGTTCTAAGAAGGGTTGATTCTGTTTGTAATCCAATAATTGTTTTAAAGAGTTACATTACTCTTGAACTTGTTTTGATCTTGCAATAAATGTGTTATTAGAAATTGTTAGAATATCCAGAAGTGTAATACCCTGCGTACATTTACCTTTGCTTTTGTTTCTTTTTAAATAGAAGAACTGAAAATGGAACGTTTAAAGAGAAATCTAGTTTTGACTCTGCATCCTTGGCTATTTTTGATTTGTTTGTGTATGCGCGATTAGTATTTGGCACATTGCATTGACTGGAGATATATTAGAGCAATCTACTTTTGACTCTGTTTCCTCAAATAATCTTGATTTGTTTCGATATTTAAAGTATATTTGATTACGATTTGGCATATTGGCATTAAGTATGGTATATATTATACTTTAGCTGTGAAATGTTCTCAAAGAAACCTGTGAGATTTTGTATTCTCTTATTTATGTGGTGGATATTGGAGGTCTTGCTGGATTATTTCACGACAGTTATTAAGTCAAGAAGTCTACAGCCCTTTTTTTGGAGGCCACATCTTCATCTCCTTTTATTAGTTTTATTTTTGATTTGTATGAATGTGTTGTCTTGATACATCTTTGTCGCATTATATGTCTTCATTGCAGGATCTCAAGGTCACATGTTACCTGAATGTCCAGCCAATGTTCAATGGAGTAATGATGGCCTTGAAAGGGACCTATACATTCAAACAAAAACAATTACAGTTTTAGCAATGGATGGGAGAAGACGATGGTTGGACATTCAAAAACTGGTTAGCTTAACTGTTGTTTACCTACAGTTTGCATCGTCATCTTTTAACTACCACATGAATAAAAATCTGCGAAGATAACAATGATAGCCATTTAGCTTTTAGGTCAATTTCAGTTCTACTGGATTAATGCTAATTTTAGTAGTGAGTGCCACTTCCCAAAATCCGTAACTTGCTTATGTTGCACATATGGTATGTCAAAGTCTTGATAGAAAAGTTATGTGTGGTCAAGTGGAAGTTTTGTAATGACATGACATGCACATAGCAGTGCCGTGACATCTAGCACCGAGCTCTTTTTATTTTTTGGCTCCTTTCATACATGGGTTGGCAACCCTTAGTGATCGTAGTGAATTTCTCTTTACTTATAAGTTAAATAATGGAAGAACAAAATGACCTTCTTCATTGGTTCTTGCCTCTTTATGGACTTAACTGAGTTGGATGACTGTTAGATTTATCACATGTCGGATGAAGGTCATAAGTTTGCAGCCTAATGATTTTTGGCTTAGCATGTTGGATGACTGTCATGACTAGATTTTGCACTTTTCAGATAAAGCAGAATAAAGTTTTTTCATCTGTAGGGATCTGATGGGAGAAACCATTTCATACTAGTCACAAACCTTGCTCCCTGTTCTGGCGTTAGACTTCATCTTTGGCCTGAAAGGGGAAAGTTACCATCGGACTTTCCTGTGGATAAGAGAGTACAAGAGGTGACTTCAAAAATGGTGCATATTCCATCAGGGCCTGCACCAAGGCCGGTAATCATCTCATTCTATTCATGTCAGGCTACGCATTGGAATATAAACTGTGATATTGTTCTTCTACGCTTCCAGTCAATACTGAGCCTATGTTATAAATGGGAATGAGATCCTTAGATGATAGATTGGGAGGTCAAGTTAGAAATTGATCTGACATAGAGGTCCAAGATGCTAGGTGTTTCGAGATGGACTTTAACTCTGGTATGAATTGTTTCTTCTATCAGATTGAACCAGGTAGTCAGACTGAGCAACCACCTCCATCTGCTGTCTTTATGTTGGGTCCCGAGGATATGCATGGTTTCAGATTTCTAACTATTTCTGTTGCACCCCGTCCGGTATCGCTTTTCTTCTACTTTTCCTATAGAATTTTCCTTCAAACGCATCAATGCCTTAGCTCATTTATGGCTTAACGTTATTCCTAATTATCTTTGTCTTCTCAAGTTTTCTCATATGGATACTGTTTGGACTGCAAACTGTGCTGCTCTGTTGTTGTACCACATGAATTATGTTTTCGAATACAAACCATCATAGTTTTGTGAAGTTAACAATGAATAGTGGCTGTCTCATCATGTTTTTCTCTGTTTTATGTATTATGTGTGTGTGTGTGTGTGTATTCAGAAATTGTGGGGAAGATATTTCAATAGAAGTTTGGATAAAAGGAGCTCGAAAAGGTTACTTCTTGGCCGTCATGGAAGAGTGTTTTTGTCATTTTAAAGTAAATTTTAGCTCAATTTCCCATTTCAGTGATAAGCTTCTTGGGAACTGTAATACCAATTAGAGTATTTCAAGGTACTGTATGGCTTTGGTGGACCAGTAACTACCTTTATCAGTGACATTATTAAATAAAAGCATACTCTTTCTCATTAAACTTTGTGCAGAAAACTCATTAAATGAAGGGCAAGACACATTCAAGCGTAAGCTTCCAAGGAAAAAAAATATTGTTGCGCGTTTGTTCTTATTGGAATTATAACCTGCACTAGGGTAGAAATGTAGAACTTTGGAGGATTTGATCATCTGTAAGTGAGTGCATGCTTGTCTACAGGGACTGAGCATTTCTCACCATATGAATGCTTTTTCGCCCTATGCTGTAATAGTTCTTTGAAAAATTGAGATTCATGCATGACTTCCACTATTCAGAGCATCTCAGGCAGACCTCCTCCAGCAGCTTCCATGGCAGTTGGACAATTCTTTAATCCAGAGGAAGGGCAAAAGGAGTTCTCTCCTCTCATGTTGTTTTCCTCTAGCTATTCTCAGAAGGTTGTTTCTTTTAGTGATAGGAAATGCTAAGAACTTTTTCAATGGTTTGATTTTGTTCATTCTGATGACTGACCTTTGACTGGTGCACTTGTTAAGCAGGACATATTCTTGAAGGAGGATCATCCTATTGCTTTTAATCTGTCCTTTGGAATTAGCTTAGGCCTTTTGCCTGCTACATTATCTTTGAAAACTGTTGGTTGTGGCATAAAAGACTCTGGGCTTCCAGTTGAAGAGGCCGGTGATACTGAAAATAGCAGTATGTTTCCTTCCCTTTTAATTTCTAATACAGTTTTACTATGTATTATTATTATTTTAATTATTTTTACCATCTGCATGGTAGTGAACTAAATTACCAGAGCAACCTCATGACCCGATATTCTGGTGGCCATGCAGTGCTAGAAATCTTGAGCTGAGCCACATTGTTTACTAAATGAAGGTTTCCAAAAAATGTTCTGCTTTACTATGTCGATGAACATGATGTTCAAATATCTTTCTGTTACTGTACCGATTGATTTTACTGGCAAAATAGGAGTCAAGTTTAGATTGCCCCTTCAGTGTTATTTTTTAACAAATAAACAAAGAACCAGATTTTTGTCTTAATATAGAATGATAGACTAAAGCCATCTCAAATACTGATTTTTAATTTTTTGGGAGGGGGTGCATTGATGTTGAATCAGCTGATGTTACTGTCATGAATTCCTAATAATGTTTTCTGCTCTGGTTTGTAAGTTATTACATTTCCGAAGTAGATTTTATCGTGTGTTTATTTTGGAATTTTTACTAGCCTTCAATAACGAACATACATTAGGACAACTAGAAAATGGTATAGTGTTAACATCTAGATACTGCCGTAGAAATCATACTTCGCTTTCATGAATCTCTAAGAACTTTTAGATGCTTCATAGATTGGTGGGGAGATTATTTGAGATTGCATTCATCAGTCTAAATTTATCCAATTGCACCCATATGTTTATCAGCAATTAATTACATCACAACTGATATTTTGCTTTCAAACTATGAATCAGCAAAAGACAGATTTCTATAATAAGGTGCAGCAGTTTGTTGTTGAGCGTTTGTGTTTACAATGGAGTCATACTATATACTAGCTGTAGAGTGTATTCTCTTCCAGTGCATCTTGTAATTTTCCAAAATATTTGGTCTTTTGTAGTACAGGAATATAACCAGATTCCCATATATTCCTGGGAATCAGTCCATCATGATTCTGCCTGCTTTCTTGGTGAAATATGGTTGGTACGAGTCATGGAAGTGTTAATGTCATCCAAGAACTATTATCTGCAGCCTCCAGATGCTTCTTTTTGGGCTTAGATGGGAAAACTGTAAAATTATATATAACCTTTTTGGTGCGAATGATGCTAGCTGTTGAGTACTATGATGCTTTTATTCCGTTAATGTTGATTTAGCACTTGGAGTTTTTTGTTTTTCAGCTGGGGTATCGTTTCCTGTTATTGCAGGACTTTGCAAATTGCGTTGCTTCCCACCTGTAGCACTTGCTTGGGATGTTACGGCAGGAATACACGTCATTCCAAATTTTTACGTTCAGACAATTGCTGTGGATTCCGCACCAGCGCTTTGGAGTTCAACTCAAGGATCCGATAAAACCACTATTCTGCTACTGGTATGTTGGTAGTCTCATGCTAAAATGCTACAATTGCTTGAGAGTTACTTTTGGAAATGTAACTAGCTAGTCTACAGAAAATACTATTCTTTCCTTTTTATGCGCTGAAGGTTTTCCAGGGATTCATTACTCATTGTTGCAGGTGGATCCTCACTGTTCATACAAAAGCAGCGTTACCATCTCATTTGCCGCAGCTGCCAGCAGGTTTTTACTTCTGTACAGTTCACAGGTGATGGTTCTAGACGAGACTGTGTTGTAGTCAATTTATATAAGCATCAATCAGATCAATGTTTCAGAAACCTTTTGGATTTTCCAGTGGATATGTAGGGCAACGATATTACTTTCTGCCTTTTGTCCTTGCTGGAGTTGCACTAAAAATGCTTTTCTAACTTTAATTGTATAAGGAATATGGCAAAAGATTTTGCTTTGATGGACTTGTTCTTTAGCTGCAGTTGGTCCTCTCTATTCGTTGATTGATAAATGATGACTAGTTCATGAGAATATTCATTGATGTACATGTGCTTTTTTATGTGGACTGGCAGCCTAGCCACTACCTATGATTAGGAAGTACTTGTGTTTTGAGATGAGTTGTTCTTTCTGAGTATGTCTTTAAATTTGCGCTGATTTTTTTGTTTACTTTTGTTTCTGTGATGAGCCCCCGAGATGAATCACCTTACCCTCGATATGATATCAGTGAATTTCCATGCTGAGGTTACCTCATGGTGAATGCGATAACCAGTATATACTAGTAAAGTAGGTATTCCAGGTTGTAGTACAATTCATCTTAAACATAAATTATCCTGTACCAACTCTATTTGAACTCTCTTTTTCATTCAGCTGTTGACTTAAAGATCTATAGTTTCCTTTCAATTAGATAAGTCTTAGATAAATTCTCATTCGATTGGGTTCTTTTAATGCAGATAATTGCTCTATGTTTTGCTGTTATCTTTTTCGCATTAATGTGTCAAGCACGTGCTTGGGATCTCAATTCACCTGTACCTTCAATGCTGGGAGCAGTTCAATCAAATTTGAGGATGCCCTTTCCAGCTTTGCTCTTGACTGTTGTGCCGATCTCGGTTGCTTTGCTACTCTCCCTGCTAATTGACCAATCAGTTCCTCCACTCAGCTTTATCATCATCTCAACTCTTTGCTATTTGCTTGCAAACGGTTTAATGATAGTCTTTCTATCAATCTCCCAATTGGTCTTCTATGTGGCTGCTGTCGTGCAGATTTTCGTCCAGACAAGGTTCGTAATCATCTAGTTCATTTGAGGAGATGGTATTTACTTCTGATGTTCAAGTTAATGGATGTTTCAGAATCTTTGAGAGTGAGTACTTATACATATCGTGTTAAAATGAAGAAAGAAAAGCCATCAGGTGCTCCAGCTATTGAGTTGTGGCTCGCAAGTTGAGATGCCTTATCAGGACCATAGGATGATAGGCCCCCTGAAATAGCAATTAGGTGTGATTTGTTCTCAGTTCTCCAGACTTTTCTTTTGAATTAGAGTGAACGTAATGTATGTGATGTTCGGTGTTGCATGTGTTATTTGAGGCTATTGTTAATTTGGAAATGTTGAAGATGTTGAATGAAGGTAAAACTGCAGGTTGCAATTGGGAGAGCGGGTTGAGCTGTTCTGTCACTTTATGAATCTTTCTTCTGGCTTCTTCTCATTAAAGGTAATATTAGCTTCCCTTAATGAAATATACCCCTCATAGTCTTTCTTCAGGTTGAAATTTGCTTTCATTCCATAATTTTGCACCTCCAGCATTCCCCCTCTTGCCTGGTTCCTGCTTTTCCTTGGATTCTTTGTGGTCATTTTATCACTTTACTGGTTCACTTAGTTCCATGTATTCGTTAAATAGGTGGTTCGGTTTGTAGCTGCGAATTCATCCCTGGTCATAGCAACGGTGGCGAGTACCTTCGTGTGCCTTGTCCATCCAGCGTTGGGCTTGTTCATACTTGTTTTGCTTCATGCTTTCTGCTGTCATGGTGCTCTATGCAGGTGTGTAAATCATTCTGACACGTCCTTCACATGTTGGGTTTGATACTTTATTATAATCAAATGTTTGTTAGATATATTGCAATATATCATTTTTATTTAGTTAGTCTAAAGCAAAAGCAAAGAGACTAAGTGATAAGATATTCATGGAAATTATGGAATGTTCTCTATTAGTATTACTGCACTTAAGAGAGATTGTCATTGCAAAATTCCCTTCTGCATACGTGTGGTAGAACTTACCTTTGGTCCTTGTAATGACATTTCATAAACAGCTACTCTAGTGGAGCTATTTACGAACATTTACCAATTTTATCCATAGTTTTCAGCGTTGTCTTTGTGGAATATCAGTGTGCAGAATGATATAATTACACCGCATTTAGGTCTCCTCTGAAAGACCTGTCACAGTTTAATTCATGAAGTAATATAATGTGTAGTGTGCAAGTAGATAATATTTGCTAAGCGTAATGAACAAGGGTCTTGTGTACTTCAATATGGGGCTAGCTTGAGAACAAGTCCATGAAATTTATGTAATCCAAAAAATAAGGAGCAACTTTCTTTTCTTTAAAAAAGACAGCCCAGTGTTGCATGATTGCCCGATGCTTCTGTCCTTGAACACGCGTGTTTTCTTTTCTATTATTTAAAGAGGGAAAAAGCAGTTGTTCTGCTTGCTATTGCATGTATAGAAGTGCAGCAGTGCCTGTGGAGTTGTCACCAGGGAAAGTTAGTAAGTATGGTCCCATAATTGGCTTTTTAGTCACCCCACAGCTCTGAGGAGTGTATAATGCCGATTATGATTACTGCCGGCTCACATACATTGTCTACAAGGAAATGCAGCATTATATACATTTTCTTTGTCTCATTGTGGCATGTCTAAGAGTTGCTCCATTGTTTCTGTAACAGTTTTTACATGGCTTCATTTCGCAGTCATACACGAAGGATGGAGTTTTCAGAATATAAAAAGGATGTTAGTGACGGGCCTTCCCATTTTTCTGTTGATTCTGATCACAAATCCAGGGATTCCTTTTTGGGAGACTACTCTAGTAGTCCAGAATCAGCCAGAAGTTTTGCAGACATGCAATTAGACTTCTTCCATCACCGGCATGGCTTGTTGGTGTTACATCTTCTGGCAGCACTCATGTTTGTCCCATCTCTAGCAGCCTGGTGGCAGGTTTATACCCAATGCCTTTGAAGATTTTGAAAACACCATAATGCTCCTGCCTATTGGTTTATGCTTTGACCTTTTCATGCAGAGGGTTGGGACTGGTCAGAGTTTCCCATGGTTGCTTGACTCAGTCCTCTGCATCTGTGTCATCCTTCATGGTATTTGCAATCCGAAGCCTGACTCGACTTTCTTCTCTTTTCCCTCGTCAAGCATCCTGAGAGGGGAAATGACAATGTACTACATCTACCAGTTCGCTGGGTGTTATTCTTTTCTCTCTGGTCTGGCCTTGGCTCCTTACAGAGTTTTCTACGCCATGGCCATGGTAGGGTTTCTTTCATTGGCGTTGAATGTCTTACAGAAGAGAAGCAGGGAAAAAGGAGAAGCACATGCAAAAAGGAGAAAGCATTCTCACAGACACTAAGAAAATTGTCAACTAAAACTGTAAGCTTCCCAGTTTGTCATGGTATGTGAATAACCATGAATTTGCAAGGCAAGGCTTACTTTGCTGCTGCTTGTTGTAATATCCTGTGTGAGGAAGAGGTAGGAGATGTAATACAGATTGTAGGCAAAATTTTGTAAACTTTTGGGGCTCGGCCCCATTCGAGTGTGGAAGCGCCTTTTGTGAGGGATGTTGCTCAACTTTTGGTGTCAATAGGAAGAAGTCATTCTTTAGACTTTGCCTAGGGATGTTGCTCTAAATGTTGTGTGTAGGTATTGGCTTATATAATACTATTGAAGAGGTCAACAAAGCTTTTGTCAATGAAAACGTTGAAGCACTGTCTTCTGGGTGTCCACAACCAAGTCAGAAGAGACTTCAAGGCTAATTTGCTAGCATGTGGTGCGGGTTAGGTGGGACAAATTTGAGCCCTGATTTCAAGAACCGCAAAAGCCATCCACCAAGTAATGCTTCAATCGGTTGATTTTCTTGCTCCTGTTTATTGAGAACTACGAAGAGAGGAGTCAGAAACTTAGACACCTGTCTTGAGTGTCTAGTATCAGCCTCCACCAGCTTCAGCTTCTCTCAAATGCCTACTGAGATGGATTGCGGCTTCCTCGATGGGCTCGCGTCTCCCCAATTTTGACTTCCCCTGTTTAAAGAAATCTTTTTTCTAAGACTACTAGAATCGGAGATAGGAGGAGGCATTCCGATTTTTAGTTAGTACCCTTGAGGGGGGAAAACTTTTACTCAGCCTGGTATCGAAGTCCAGAGAAGAAAAGAAGTGAATCAAGTCATCTGCCGGTTCTATCAAAGAAAAGCACTGAATTTGAAGAGGACAGAGTATTGGACTGGCCCACAAAGTTCCCGCCATTTCCATGTCGTTCTTGGAAGTTCCAAATTTTTTTCAGCAATTTTGAGTAAATTTTTCAAAACTCAGTGCTTTTCGGACCCTATCGTCAACATCAACTGAAATTTTCGCCTCTTATGCGCATTTCACCAATCATCCGAAACAAGTATCAAGTCACTCCGTTACCCTTTCCGCTCTGACAAAACCTCTGAGCCCATAGCATGGTAATCAAAGACTGTTTCAATTGAACAATAGCTACGATGTGCAAATTGTATGATCATTGTCTAGTGTCAAAAGCCAACACCATTCACACTTCTTGAAACCCTTTTTCATTTGGTTTCTTAGTAATTCATTAGGACCTCCCTGCCCAGGCCTAACATTATTCACTTCCCTTGTTTTTTTCACTCTCTCTTTGAATAGTCACAGCTCATTACATTTTATGCAGTGCATTGCCTTGATCTGAGAATGTTTGGTTCATTCGTGACCGCTTAAAGTCCCAGGTTTTCAGCGGTTCATTTAGCCGACAGCAAAAATACTTCAGCCTATTCGACATAATAAAGACACCCTCGCGAAATGATCTCATTCGTCATGAAATCCCAAGACTGAAGTAAACAGAAAATGGGACTATATATATATATATATATATATATGAGATATGAATAATATGAATTTATTTAGGATGAGAGAGGCACCAGAAACAAATCCAACATATGTAATGGACACAAAGGAAGCGCCGAACACAGTCATCGCTTCCCTGATTCTACACACAAGAATGGAACACGACAACAACAATACCATATCTGAAGAAATGTGCACGCCGAGGAAAAATTTAGTAGCGGTAAGAAGAGAGAACGATCGGTAGGAGAGCAGCCAAGCAGGCGAATGATGCAGTGCCAAAAAGGGAAGGAGTGAAAGCAGCAGCAGAACTGCCCCCTGGAGCTGGTGCAGGCACGCGCGTGGATGGCGCCGGCGAGTGGATGGCGGGCGAGGCCGCTGGCGAGTGCTCATGGCTGTGCATGTGAGGGGACGGCGCAGGCGAGTGGCCTTTATGGGAATCCGCTTGAGCGCTGCTCAACAATGCCATCGCCAGGAGGATCATGCAAAGTGAAGCAGACCTTAGTGCCATTGGTGAGAGAACAGACTAACCTGTACACAAACCCATTAACCTATCTGGTCTTGTGGAACCTGATAGCTTTTTAAAGGCTTGTGACCGCCAGTTGAGGCCCCAGGGTAGTTCTATGTATGCCTGGTTCAACTATCCAGGTTGTGCCTGCTACGTAAAAAAAAAAAAAAAAAGCTGCCTGATATATTATTGGAAAACCCCCCCATATGTACCGCAAGCTTCATCTAGGCTTAGTCTGATTGACTAAATCAATCATTTGTTTTTAATATATTAGTGTTTACGTCACAGCACATCAAGAGTACACGACATATCACATGAGCCTGGTAATACTTGTCATTCCAATTGACTTGTTCACTACATTAACCGTAAACTCTTTCAATACCGAAACTCTCTGCTAACGCCCATCGATACTCATTCTGAATGGCACCGGTAGACGCATTGAACCGAACAAGCCCTAATGGGTAGTTGAGCTCGAAATATCGAGTGTAATGCTCGAGTTTGAAAGGGTACAGTTTTGTACTGCGGAAGGAGTCATTAGTCTGTCATAGGTATCTCCATCAAGTAAAGTTCAATGAACAAAAGTTGCAGCCTACACAAATGATATCTCAGGCTGTATCTTGTACATTTAGAACCTGAAAGAGGAGTTTGCGCTTTAACAAACCCCAAGTTGGATCAGAAAAAGGACTTGAAAAACTGTACTCATGCTAAATCTCTCAAAAAATTAGTTTGTCAATGGCTTAAATAATTAAGCAAAAGCGATGAACTGTCCGATCTTCATATTATAGGAGTTAAGGCAAGCTCATTTACAATGCAAAGAGTCTACTTAGTATATCATGACTTTAGTAGTCTGCACATAATGTAAATAGACTTTGTTTGGCACTGAGAGCAAATGCTTCCTTGAGATATGTACAGATCACCAGGACAACATCAAAGACATAATAACCTCATCAAAGCTGAGATTTCCTTGACAATAAAGCTAGTCTTTTTATGCCGGATTTTCAAATCAATGGAGTTGTTTCATGCTCGATGAGGGAGACCGCTCGGGAGCTTCCATTTCAAGCAATTTGGCAAGGATATAATGCGACTATCAAGGAAGCTGACGCAACAATAACAGTCACTAAAAGAAGAGAGAAAAACTGATAAGACTATTTGATTAATGATATTTGCGCGTTGGGATCTATAAGACCATCCTGAAACTAACTCGCAGGTTGCATACCTGTCAGATCAATTTCAGTTTCCCTGAAGTTGAGTTCAGCTAAAAAATTAGAAGCACGGCAGATTGCATTGTGGTTATGTGTCCAAACATGTGTCCATATATGCGAACTCGGACGACACATTGTCGATTAAAAATCATCTTAGGTCGAACATAGTAGTTTTATAGAATGGAAACACGTTTCATATCAACAGTCTTCTTAAGTATGTCTCATTTGGGGAATTCTGAACGACTAATGAGTGCAGATGAGACTGAAGATCACCAGATTGAGAGTTGTTCAGAATGTGCTCTAATGGTGTCTCACTCGAGACTTCCTATTTGATCTGTCCGGTAGTCCACTCATGCATCGCGTTTTCCTTATGCCGTTCGAGCTGAGAGGATAGGGCCACCTGGACTAATCTCATTGGGTCACGAAAGCCCTGGTATCCTTCTGCTACTGGTTCGTTTACAATGAGATTGTGAATAACCTTGGCCAAAATGTTGGGTTGTTCAGAATTGCCATTTGAGATAGCTTGGAGTGCACTCTAGTGATAGACTTCTGTTTGAAAACAGATTTCCAAATATGGACTGGGCTTGAACACTTGGGACTTATGTTGTGTCTTGAATCAACTTCTCATTACGTGCTCACTGGGTTGTCTTTCAATCAGCTTCAGTTGGGCATTCTGGTTCATTATACTCCATACAACTTTAGACAACATGGTACGACGATGATGCTATATACATGAATACAGATTTACAAACTTGATTTGGGAAATAATGTAATAAATTCCTGCCGAGTACTTGAATGTCAGTTCACCTCGTCACTTTTACATGCCGATGTTTCAAAATCAATAGCCATCACAGAACTCGCTGCTTCCTGTTTTTGCATTTTGGACCCGCATTTTGATTTTCTCTTCTTTTGCAGATTATCTCGCCGTCATGGTCGGACCGAGCTCCTTCATAATCTATTCTCGACCTACGGATTGCTATCCCTTCTAGCGCTTTGTGTTATTTATCATGTTCGTTATTCTTTTATTGCTAGCTTAGAGAAGATGCTCTTCCAATATAGTCCAAGGATCGGGTAACTTACGCTGGACTCAGCTCTATATTTTCATGCTGTCAAACGAATGATTCTTATTCCACCATGCATCTTACTCTCTTGGCTTTAATCGCAGCCTATTTGTGACAGAATGGACTTGTTCTTTCCTCTTTTCTGGGTGGTGTTTGTGCAGTCTTTGGACAGAATCGTCCCTCCAACATCGATGCTTTATCCTTCGGTCCAACACTTAATAGAATATGCCAAGTTCCAGTCAGAAGACATTGAAGGTACAATCATTCTAATTCGCGAATAAGATGTGGATTCTTGATCAAAATATCGCTCTCAACGTGAGTTCGAAACATGTCTTGTATGCTCCCAAGTAATGGACTCTGTTTTTCCAAGTGGAGGAACTGCAGATGACAATGATGTTTTTGTTTCCAAGCATGTCGCTGCTTCCTGGTACATCACTTTGAGCATCTTCAAACGTTCCCCAGATTCTTATTCTTGGTTTAGTGGACTGGCCCACTTTTGCATGGCGTCAAGCGTTCAGTCCTTCGTTGTAGCTCTAAGATCTCATGCACGGTTACTGGATAATAACGAGTTCGATAATATCACCACTTGTTCAGCAAATCCAATCCGCATTGGATATAGGGCTTCGCCAGATTGTACATTTAGC
The DNA here is from genome assembly GCA_019149425.1 of Psidium friedrichsthalianum. Taxonomy (NCBI): domain Eukaryota; kingdom Viridiplantae; phylum Streptophyta; class Magnoliopsida; order Myrtales; family Myrtaceae; genus Psidium; species Psidium friedrichsthalianum. The sequence goes on from JAGVVM010021691.1 coordinate 18,033, forward strand.
TCACAGGGGATCCAATCTATGCAGCTACGTAATAAACCGAATGTAGCATTTACATCATTTTGAGACCTGGATGCTTGAGATCTGGGGTGACCGAATAACTTCGAATCTAGGATCTTGATTTATCTCTCTCTTTTGGATCTTGCAACACATGCTTACAACGGGCCGATCAAAGTAGAGCAAAAGTACGAGGCTCTAGTTAGATGCCGCGGCTTCTTGAGTGGATATTATCTGGATAATGAATCCAAATTAACTATGCTGATTCCTTAGAATGGTAGCATATATTTCACATCAGCTTCTTTGGAGCTTCACCAACTAACTTTTATCAAAGTAGTTCATGTCACTGTCTGTTGTGATTGGTCCAATGCTCAAGGAGGAAGAAACAAGAAACATACAAATTATAAAAAAAGTACACCAATGATTGTCCGACGCTCGTATACAATGGTCTACTGATTATGATTATGCAAGCTTTATTTGTATGAAACTGAAAAGAGTCATTTCTTTTATGATTTGTGACAGGAAATGATACCTCAAACTTCTCAAACTGCAGAGGTCTTAACCGAGGGAGGTTTAGCTTACCGCAGATTTGGTCCTGCTGGGGGGTGAAGTATTTATCACAGGGTTTGCGTGAAGGGCCCAAGTTTTGACACTTGCAATACTAAAATAGATTGGAGATCATCATTTGCCTTAATCATTAAAAGGGAAGAGAATTCAACCTTTGTCTGCTGATACAGAATCATCTGAGGAAGAATTAGATAGGAACATCAGAGATGGAAAGTCTTAATATAAATTCGGTCTATGCAGTTACCCGATACACATAACGCGTGATATCGCCACACACGTCAATGAGGGAAGCTCGGTACTCAGAGAGAACCAAACACCTTATCACATTGGCCAAAACAAAAAGAATTCCCTCGAGGGTAAAGTTAAGTTTCCAAAATAGTTGCTAATCATCTATATACGCATACTTCAACTGAGATGGCTATCTAACGATCGGAATATCTATAGCCATTGCGTGTTCAATCGCTTGTCGGGAGTTTTTTCCCATCAGTCCCTGTATGTTACTGATGTCCAAGAAGAAGAGCCTCTGGGTCTTTTATGGACAGTTCTAATCTTTTTGATAAAATAGAGGGAGAGACTGAAAACATTAGCTTAATTACATGGATGCAAGAACCTGAGGTAGGCTCTTTCACTTGGATGCAAGCTGTACAATTTAGATACTTATGTTCTCCTTACTAGCTGACATATGAGTTAAGCATGAGATTTCTCTATAAAGTCGACTTATTTCAGCGAATTGAGGCAGACAAAGAGGGAGGATCAGCAATAATAGCGTGCCAAAAGCATTCTCTAGTAGTAGTAGATATGGTTTTCATGGCAAATCGTTCGACGTATAAGCATAAGGGGCTAGCTGAGCCAATACAACAGTCCAAATCTCAATTTGATTACTGCTTGATACGGAAAGAGTCGGCTCATTAAGCAGAAACTGTTCATGGTCAATGCTTAAGTCGTGGCATGGATACTGACAGCTACTGCCTTCTAATCTGATGTCATGAAGGGGGCCGTAATGCAAATGAGTATCATCAAAGCACAACGAAAAGAACAGGTATCATGTGAACGTTGATTGATACAGCACTATGATTAGGTAGGTGAAGATCCGCAAGTTCTCCTAATTCACTCCTGAACTCTCTCTGTTAATTTAACTGGTAATGTACCAAGTAGAAAACAAGGCTAAGTTTTTGTGTAATAAATGTCGTTTAGCAGTTGTGCCAAATCTGTCAATTTTCGCATCAAGGTTCTAAAATGGACCAACCCAAGTTGATTCCTGCTGGAACTTTCAGAAAGTCAATGAATTTGGTGAAGGCATCTCTCCTCATTATATTGAAGATAATAAGAAGCTGATGCGAAGTTGCCCCCAAAGACAAAAGCTGGCCAGACTTTTGGGGGCCAAAAGGAATCAATCTAAACAAAATTTTAAATTCCTAATACTCCTCTCTAACCTAATATAAACCCACTAACTAACAAAGGGAAGAAAAAAAAACTTTGTCAACGAGAAGTGACCCACGTTCAGTTCTTTTAGCGATGTCAGTTCTTTTAGCGAGGACATCCTGCATTGTCTCAAATAAGAGTAGTGGGCATTTGTCTAACATCTTCTCATTATTATAACTTCCTCTTTGAGCAATCAAATTCAAAAATGCATCCCCATTGTTCAATCGTGTCTTCCTCTTTAAAGAGCAAGGCCAATTTGCTTTGTTTTCTAATATAGGGTCCCGCTTAACTGGCAGAATCTTTCATCGGTTTATAAGCTTCGATTCGAGTGCCCTCTAGGCTTTGTTGCATTAGCATTTGGTCCTGGATTCGGGTAGGAAAAAGGGAAAGAAAATTTCTCCCGTTTCTTGGGAGATTGAACTGGGAAATGGGAAGGCAACCTTGTTGTGATAAGGTGGGATTGAAGCGTGGTCCATGGACTATAGAGGAAGACCACAAGCTCATGAACTTCATCCTCAATAACGGCATTCATTGTTGGAGAACAGTCCCTACACTTGCAGGTGATTTATTTTATATTTCATTCTCTGGCGTTGCTTTTCCTTCCCTTTTTTTTTGGCAACTTAAGTGGGTCAAAATGTTGAGTGGTTTGGGAATGAATCAGGCCTGCTGAGATGTGGGAAGAGCTGCAGATTAAGGTGGATTAATTACCTGAGGCCAGATCTCAAGAGGGGTGCTTTCACTGAGATGGAAGAGAACCAAATAATTCAGCTCCATTTGTGTCTCGGCAAAGGTACACGCGACATTTCGACTTAGCAACCTTGGTGTCGCAAAAGCGCATGCATTTTCCTTCTACATGAATGGCTCTGATTCAGGCGTTATTCCAGTTGCGTATAATAAAACAGTACATGTAAATTACTGCTTAGGGCGTACCCAAACACTTGAGACATTGTAACTCAGACAAATGGTCAAGAACTCTGATCACTGGGCGTGGAACGTGGGAATAACTCGAGACACAGATAGAGACGTGACGTATGAATTGTCAATAATAGCCAAGTGGTCGGGCCGCGGCATCAATGTACGAGGAGTTTCACTCAATGGTTCTGATGCATTTGAATATATTGTGCATGAACGCAGGTGGTCTAAGATCGCTTCGCATTTTCCGGACGCACAGACAACGAGATCAAGAACCATTGGAACACGAGAATCAAGAAGAAGCTGAAGCAACTTGGATTGGACCCCATCACTCACCAGCCAATTACAGAGGAAGATCACAGCAAAAATGGTGATGACGAGGACCAAACCAATTCATCTAAAGAAGAAGAGGGAGTGCTCTCAAAGGTCAAGCCCACGGACACCCAAGAACAGCAAGAGCAACCCGACCTCAGATTTGAGGAAGCAACCGACTTTTTGTTGAACAACTATGAGTTGCTGCTGTGTGGCAATCTTGATGAGGGAGTTCAAGGACTGAATCAACAATCGCACAGGTCGATCTCGCAGAGCTCTAATTCAATTTCCATTGAGGATTCTTCACAGAACCAGTCTAATTCCAATGGAGAGTCTACTTGCTCCTTGTCATCACTCCAAGAACAGAGCAATGGTGGTGGTGTCCAACAATGGGTTGATCGTGTGGACTCCATGCTGTCATGGGATGGCTTTGATTTCTTAGAACAAGAGCTCTTCTTGTTTGAAGATAGATTTTGAGATTTGATTTGCAAGTTTTTTCTTTTTTTCCCTTTCCCTCCTTACTTTCTTTCTTGATATGTGTTGCTAGTTAGCCAAGCAATAATGGGTTTCCCTCCTTTTATTCCTCAAAGAAAGATTATGGAGATCATGATCGTCATGTGCCATTTACGAATGTAAAAGACATGTTTGCTCTAGCTGTCATCTTAATCTTTCAGAGACGCTTCTGTAACATCCGTTAAAGTATGCTGGATTTGCTCCTTATGTACATAATTCATCCCTCCACCTATGAGCTTTGGCTCTATAATACTCGTTTATCTCATCGGGAAAGCGAGTTTATATTCCATTTCCTTGTGGCATAGCAATGCGAGGGCATCACGTGATCTGCGAGATGCGATCGACTTGTTATAACAAATAAGGACATTGCAGAAACGTCGGCGGTCGCAAAACCCCCGGTAATGCCCGGTATAACCCATTTAGGACCTTGCTCTGAATGTCAAATTCCTCTGCTAACTTTCTTGCATCTCCGCAGTGTCCTCCAATTTGTTTTGTTGACTTCAAAGATTCTTCATGAGGCTTTGCCTCTTCAGTTTCCACTTTTATGTTATGCCTTGCTGTCGGGAGGCCAAACCTAGAATTTCACGAACTCTATGAATACGTGCTGGGCACTCAAAATGGAGTGCGCCCTCGGATCTCCTCCTCCTCCTCCTCCTACGGATACATACCAGATAGTAGGCTTGTCTTCGGGTTGACTCCATGATCATCTTAGTGCTTATAACTCGAGCTCAAATGCTACTGCAACATGGAGCGCATATGAAACATAATGGGTTGTCCGAGTTCCAAAGGGAAAGCTCGAGTTGGCGAACTGCATCATAAAAATGGTTCACGGGATAGTAAACGCGTGCGTCGGTGTGATCAGCAACCATCTGAACTCTGGTTTTTCAATAAATAATCAAGAATTTAGACACAATTAAGGGGAAAAAATGGTTTTGGTAGCTTTTGTTAGAGCAGTAAGCTCTGGTGGTTGCTTGGAAAGAGGGCTTTCCTCAAATCCAGGGGAGTCCTTCCAGTGAACCTTCTGTGAAACAGCTTATAGCTAATACAGATGGAAGTCACTCACGAACAGCTCAAGCTCGCAAACATACGAGCACATCATTTAGTTGGATATTAGAAGAATCAATTAATTAACAGAGCCAAGTTCACTTCAGGAAAATGTGCTGAATATAGGTCAATAATATTGTTACGCATATTTCTACTGGTAACTGCAAATAAAAAATGTTGGTCAGGTAGAAGAGAAAAGCTCGTAACTCATACAAAGTAAGGTTGGTAAATGATGAGATTTATCTGATCGAATCGGAAGAATGACAGAGACAAGAAAAACGAACAACGCGATTTTCCCAGGTTCACCCAGAAAAGGGCTACGTTCTGTAGTCTGTATTATTAGGTTTTTGTCGCACAGTTACAATGAACGAAAAAGACGATATATATATATAGCTTAAAACGGGCCCCACAAGTAATGGACCAACTAAATAAAATCGATATTGTCTCGGGGGCGCTGCCCCCACGCCCTCGCCCGCTCATCGGCGAGTGGGGTAACCGTCCGCTCACCGGGGAGCGGAATCCCCACCCGCTGACCGGCCAGCGGGACCTTCGTGTCGGGGGCGCTGCCCTCAAAATCCCGCATTTCGTGCATAGGGATCACATATTATTGATTCATACTTCTGTTTCTCTAAACTCATGTGAGCATACCCGTTGTGAGAAATAAGGGTCCCGAAGTATTCGCCAACTCCAACAGTAAATTGATGTAAGAGTTATATAAACGTATGTACATAACATAAATGGGAGTTGGTAATTTGAAACTGGTTGGCAATTTATTTATAAAAAAAGTTGACAAGTTACACAGACAAAGATCGCAAATTCATATAGAAGTTGGTAGAAAAGGCAAGTACTAATTGGTACAAATTAAGAAAAGTTACTAACTTCTGAGATTGGAAAATTCATGTGAAAGTTAGTAAATTTAAAAGGTTGGTAAGAAAGGCCAAGTACTAATTCGTACAAATTAAGAAAAGCTGACAGCTTGCGAATTGTAAAAGAAAATACAAGTAATTTCATGAATATGTTGATAAATTGTCAAGGAGTTATTCGGAAGCCAGGCGTCGATAATTCTTTTTTTTTTACCAACATTTTTTTTTGTAATTTTTACCAAGTCTTCCTCGAAATCTTTTGGCATGGAAAAACATGCATTTTTTATTTATTTATTTAGAGGAAACAATATTCTCATCCTATTTTGACCGGCAACTCCCAACCTTGATAAAATTAAAAGTATCCCATCATGCATTTTCCGGTTAAATCTAAAGAAAAACTTGGAGGAAAAAATTAGAAATTAAGAGTCTACAGAAGACATTACGCTTGAATTGAAATTTAGGGATCATTTGTGTGAAACAAATTATATGAAGGTATTTTATTTTCCTATGTGGTGATGATTATATGGAGTTAGTAATTGATTAGTTCCTTCCCCCAAAATTTCAACCTCCAAGTTATGCAATCATGTGTACACAACTATCTTTTTTTAGCTAGTGGCCTTTGAGGAGCTTGAGAGGACTGCTTCAGGCTGCACCAACCCCTATATATTCAATGCCACGTCTCATGAACACGAGAGATAGAGCAAAGGAGGAATCTTGCTACCTTTTGTTAACGTATATTCCTCCAAAGTCAGACTCCTATTATAAAAATGTGTGGAAGATAGAAATAAAAATAATAATAGCAACGTGGGTTCAGTACCTAAGCCGCGAGAAAACCTTAGAACGGCAACCTAAAATCATCATAACAAGAATATCTCGAAACACAATAATGGAGAAAATGAATTTATGCATATGATTTGAAATTTATCGTTTTTGATGCGAAATAGCGACAATCCAATGTCTAAACTCTCCTCCCTATTGCTCTTTGAATTGGCTTCAATGAGACCGCCCCTTACCGATAGCATTCTATAACTAATCCTTATATGATAATATTTGTGCATCGGGATTAGATGATAGACTTGAGCTGTATTTATAGAGTTTTTAGCCAGACCCTCTTATCACAGACTGAGTTCAACTCGGCCCACATTAGCCAATCTCATATAAGAATCTTAATATATTTTCTTTATTAGACTAATCTCGCAGGACGATAATTACAATATTAATTAATGTAGCCCACATAAGAAAAAAAAATCTTACATAGTCCTCTTTGTTCTGTCTAATTCTATGGTTAAGGTGGATTTTCTTGCAGGTGAGCGGTCACATAATCACATACCATGTCAAAGTCAAGTTGGTGAGTCTTTGTTTATTTGACTATTTTATTGGATTGATTAAGCTAAATGAGGAATAAGATGGTGCAAAGCATGTGGTTGCCGTCATCAATGTAATTATAAAGGGCGTCATCATTTGTGCGCGTATATAGAATTGGGCAAGGATAATTTTAGATAATTTGAGAAGATCGTGTTTCTAAGAAGGGAATATGGAAGCTTAGTTTATGTTTCTATCATGGCTGCTTTAGCCAGAAAGTTTTAACTTTTGAGAGAATGATAAGAGTTCATTGAAGAAGCATCATGAATTCATTAAAGAAGATTAAGGACAGAATAGTTTATTTTATTTTATTTTATAATGTTCATCTTTTTGGAGGAGCTAATGCTTTGTGTGTTTTTGTTATCATCACTGTATTTTTTATTTGGGGCTTCTGTCCATGTTTCTTTTTATTTTAACTGGCAAAATGATGATGGGATCGAGCTAAAGAGCATCAAAAGTACGGTCAATGTAGCGAGGTGGAAGCAATTTAGCGGTAAGACTTGATGGTCTTTTGCCTTAAGAGTTGGGTCTTTCACGATCCCTTGTCCTTGTTGAGGTATGCACAACCATGATTACATTGATTAGCGTTTCGTAATGGTGGGGTGTTCAGCAATCTTCGGACTTAGGGGATTGCAACAGGTCGGCTTAGATCGGACTAGAAGAACGTAAGTGTTCCTCAAACCTCTCTGTCAGAGCCCCGGTTTTACGATTAGAAAATCTAGCCTACAAACACAAACCAGCCTATAGATCCTAAGCAACTATTCATGCTCAAATCAAGCTTATGCTAGTTTGGCTAAGTGAATCCAAGAACATTAATTGAGCAACAATGGCTATAGCAAAGTCAATACTGGAACTTACTCCGCGACCCTTACAGAAGGGCTTTGGACGTCCGTTGCAAGTATGGGCATCACAGAATAGGCGCAAGAAGAATTCTGTGAATATAGCGACAAACGCAAGTAAGTCTAGTTAGATAAAAGCAACCAACTAGAACGATCTCCAAGAGATGCCTGAGAATTGTAAAGTACCGTGTAGACGGATCGCTGAAGGACCTTCTTTGACTGGAAAGCAGCTATCTGCTAAGCTCTACAACAATTGCCAATATGCAAATTCAAAGGGGGTTCGTATTAGAAGACTGTGTGTAACCAATTAAATCCTTCCTCCTCTCCTTGTATTACCAATTAAATAACAAGAGTGTTTCCTTACTCATTTGTGCCTCCTTGTCGTCACTCTCATATATCTTTGCTCAATTTTTCCTCGTACACAAATACACACGATCCATTCCACAAACTAACAATGGTATATCCTTCGATGCTCCTCATGAGTTTAGTGGAATTATGGTCTGAGGAAAATTAGAGAGAGGTTACCTGTCTTCCGTCAAGAGCAGCGGGCATCTTTGTGAAAAAATATGGTTTCTTTTCAGTGTATATATGTTACGATCAATGCTGCTCAACCTAGGAATTTTTTCATTCCTTTATAACCGTGGCATCAAGTATATTATGTTTCAATCGCTTGTCCTTGCAACAACCCTTTTTTGGGAACAAATTCTAATGGAGTTAAAAGGCTAGCATTCCATCCACAAGTTGATTTTTTTTTTTTCCCTTTTGCTGATTTTCCTCTCCTTATCTCAGTTATTTTTTGCAGGCATTGATATGAACATTTGTTCTGATGATTGCTCTTGCTATAATATTGTTGTAGCCCACGAGTTAATAGCTTTACATCACCTAGTTCTTTTCCAGTTTCTCGCGAATGGCATTGTACATAATGAGCTGCATCTTGGGTTGCCACACCCCAAAACCACAATAATAGGAGGCTGTGACACGGCCGTCCCTTTATAAAAAGACGCAGCCTCAACTTAATCAGAATTCAACCTGATAACAAACATGTATATCCATATATACAAATTCAAAAAGTTCCTTGATTACAAACATCAAAATTGCTATTAAACCATAAATAAATATACACACATATCCTTCCAAATGATAGAAACATCTAATATCAACTTAAAGGGTTCATCAAATCCAAAAACAACTCACAACTTATAACAAAAGCTCCCAACAAAATGTCCTCCACTAACGATTGCTCACGTCCTACGGGCGACTCACTGGATTTGAAAAATAAAAAGATGAAAGGAATGAGATAACACGGCTCAGTGAGTAATACATTTCTTCTAAGCGGATCGAACAATCACTATGCATATTTAATACACAAAACAAATACCAATGATTTAATCCATTGGTTAATCTCAGCAAAACACATGTCAATGATCTATCCGTTGATTAATCACGTGCTCAAGACTCTAATTGTGGTCACATATAACGCCCGTGACAAATGACGACCAAGATTCCCCCCTTGGTAAGGTCTCCACCTACAATGGGTGGCTCGGCCCACAAGGATATCCTAAATAGTATGCGCATATCCACAAACCCATCAGTTGGGTTCATAGTTATCTTGAGCAGCACCAAATCACAATAACTCAAAACCAATAACAAAAATCTGTCACAAATTATCTCAACCAGAATGAACATCACCATCAACTCAAAATCAGTAGCACAAAGTAATCACAGACCATCTTGAATAGACAAAACAGCAGTAAATGTTCGATCCTGTTTTATGCAACAAAAATGCTCTAAACACCGCTTTTACTTTTTTTTTTCAAAAGAACAAATCACATTGGAAACTCATATTATACTTTTCTCAGAAAAACATGAGTTTACACAAGTCAAAGAAGAAATAGTATAACTCACTAGACGAAGGCAAAAGTAAAATGCGATAGTTACTCAAGCCAACGCGTAAGAATTCCTATTCAAAAGTATGAAAAAAAATGGATTAAAAACGAGTAATATGACACTCTAATAGATGGCTTAACTAATTTACACCTATTTAATGATAGAACGACAATACGTGTCAGCGAAAACTCGTCTCTATAGCGGATTTCCTTGCTGTCCACAGTGGACGCTGCGCGC
>JAGVVM010021696.1:0-10276 GCA_019149425.1 Psidium friedrichsthalianum
ACGACAAGCTACCGCATCTTTCTAGGTTCACTCATCTCATGCATAGAAAGAAACATATAGTCATCACTCGATCAAGCATCGAAGCTGATCATTGTGCTTCTGCTAAAACGACATCAAGTTTACTATAGGTGCAATGGTTATTTGATGACATGGAGGTCCATCATAATGGTAGGATAGTCATTTACTACAACAACCAAAGTACTATTCAAATAGATCATAATGATGCTTTTAATGAGCTCACAAAGTATATTGAGATAGATTATCATTTCATATGATATCACATGCTTCATCACACTGTACGACTCGTTTCTACTTCATATGTTAATCCAACTGCTGATGTCTACACGAAGACGCATCTATTGAATGAGGTCTTTTCTCCAAGTTCTAGTGGACTCATTTTTATGTCACCTTGAGTTTGAGAGGATGTTAGAGAGATTTAGAAAGTTTGGGAGATTCTGGATATATTCCTAATTGATTATAATTGATGTTGCGATATTCTATCTGTTTTAAATAGTCATTCTGTAAAGCGTATAAGTACTTTTATTATGTACATGGAAATATATAGTTATTCCACAATTCTCTTTTGCCCATAATTCTTATCTAGATAACTCAACATCGAGTACTTTTGGCTTTTTTTTTATAATAAGGGTCTTATTAACTATCTTCATTAATCATACCTAATAAAGAAACATTTACCTTTTTTAACATATTGATTGTGCATAACACGAGAAAAACAATGCTTTAGAATTGACAAACTCTTTTCGTTGAGATGTTTAACAAGTGCTCGAGAACAAAATTCATATTGCTATTTATGAGTCTCCGACTCTACTACCCCAAACAGACAGACTCCACAGAACAGTGAATGGAGGGAGAGAAATTAATCAACTGCGGAGGCATTGATAGAGGGAATTGAATGGGAGAGAGGTGAGAAGAACACATGGCTTCAACCTCAAGCCATCAGACGAGCATGAAGGGACTCAAATGGTTAGGTGCATGGATACGTTCAACCTCCTGCCTCCATAAAGAGGATCATTAAAACCCGAAGCCACCCCTCTTCAAACGTCCACGTAGATTCAATGCCCTCGACTCTTTGATGGCCTAGCGAGCAAACAAAGAAAAATTTAAAGGCTTTCGGCTCCGATTGCCTCTTCGTGCCTTTGAATTTGATCATTAGATTTCGCATTGATTAATGACATTTTTGTTTCGCGAAAAATAAATGATTTTACATAATTTTTTTTTCTAAAATAATTGCATATATAGCTTACAAAAATAAACAGAATAAATGGAGGGAAACATTGTATTGGTATCTTAAGCAATACGTTCCATCAATCGAACTCACTCTTTCTTCTTAAGTACGTTTAATAAAGCATTTTTAGCACACTAAATCAACTAGAGGCCTTTTAATAAGAGTACTCGTTAAGATTTAATGTAAGGGAGAAAAACATATTCTTACTGTTTGTACATTTGAAATAAGTAAAAAAAAAAAAAAAGGTACAGTAATTGCACGCATCATAAAGACATAAGACTCTAACTCTCCTCTCCGCCTCTTAACAGAGGCTGGAGTCGACCCGGCACTTATAATACTAGTGTCCTCACCCTCCAATCTCTTTATTAACAATGCCGAATGCATATTGGCTACGTCGAGCATACTTGACAGGGGCATTCATTAGCGCATCATGAGGATATGGCAAAAGATTTATCACTAATAAACCCATCAAATAGAGATCTTGTTTTAATAAAACTTAACCTTTTGCTTGAAGGACACTATTTTAAACTTATAGGATTTTCTTCATAAATAGAGAGGAAATGTATTAAAAAAAAATTGATTTGAGAAAGCCCCAAGTATATTGAAAGGAAATAGTTTTTTCTCATTTTAGAGTGTATTTATTTGGGACAATTACATAAATGGTGTCTGAACTTTGACCCGAATATGCAATGTCGTCCTTGACCTTTTAATTTGTTTAATGAGGGCCCTGAATTTTGGCCCAATGTATAATGTCGTCCTGAATTTTAACTTATTCAATATGATCCCTGAAGTTTTTATAAATGTTTAATCTAATTCTTAGAGTATATGAAAATGTTTATTGTCATTCTCCCATTCTAGCTTTTTAAGTTTAGGAACAATATTAAACATTTTCATATAGCACCGGGGACCAAATTTAATTTGTACCTAAAGAACATGAACCATATTGAACAAATTGAAAGGTTGAGGACAACATGGACATTGAGTCAAGATTGAAATAGTATTTATGTCATTTTTCCTATTTATTTCATTATTTACGGTGCTTCACAAGTTTTACAAGACATTATCTTTCATTATTTCCTAACTTGACTACACGCATGGCTTGACTTTGGCAATAAAAAGAGGGGAAGAAACTACTTTATAGTTTTATACGGCCCTCACTACGTGATATCCATCGATGCTTTCGCTTATTCATCTCTCAGTTGATATCTCGGCACCTCTATTGCCGTACCACCGCAACGGTTAATTATTATATCAACAGCGATGCTATCCAGTTGGGGCGATCATGCCAGCATTCTGCACGGGGTCTTGTCAACGAGTGTCTCCAGATTACTTATTAATCGCGCCGATCTTCGTTTTCCATGCGCCGATTGTGCGTGACACGGGGAAAACCGTGCAAGATATGCTTATTTAGAAGTTTAATCATTACTCCGAACACCAGTTGAGACGAAGATCCCCTCGATTCGAGAATAGTTCGAACTTGAATTCTCTGGTGGGGAACATAAAAAGTATCATGTATAAATGCATCCGGTACCACTCATCCGTATCAAAGTGATGTACGTATGGTATACTAAGTCGTATCAAAAACGATGGTACGCAACACATCATAAAGAAGGAAATTGAAGGGGCGGGGGTTCATGATGCGTCCGGTGTGGAGGTAGGTGATCGTCCTTAAAGGGCTTTCTCGGGATTCAAACTTGGGATTATAAGTTATTTATTGGAGGTTAGGTGCATCCAATTGAATTGGTCTTCATAAATAGGGGGTGGGCATCATCATCAATTTGAGTCATCCTCCCTCCGCATCGCAGCAAACATCTTTAACTAGTCCAGTCCTTCGAGCGTGCGAGAAGAAGAAGCCCCAGGAGTGTAGGTGAAGGCTATTTTTCTCGACATTAATATATCGCAACTGCATTCTGTGCACAATAATATTAGATGGAGTGGGATTTGAACACTTCTGCATACATACTCTCTCTCTCTCTCTCTCTCTCTAACTCTGAACTCTGAACTCTTACATTGGAGTGATGACATAAATACTCCCCTGCACTTTAACTCGATGTACAATATGATCGATGAATTTTTAATTATGTTTATTTGGTCCCTAAACTTTTGACGCATGTTCAAATTAGTCTCTAGATTATTGAGAATGTAAGGACAACATTGAACATTTTCGTATAGTCGAAAGACTAGAGTGAACTTGTATCAAAAGTTTATGAAATAATTAAACGAATTAAAAATTCAAGGACGCCAGTGCCATTGAGTTAAAGTTCGTGGATCACATTTAACAAATTAAAAGTTTGGAAACCACAATATATATTGGGTCAAAGTTCATGACCATTTGTGGCATTTTTCATTTTACATCAAAACCGGCACAGCCCACAAGTTTCATGATGCAATTTTAAGTACGTGTCCGATTGAAATTTCGATCTTATTAATAAGTGCCTCAGGAATACTTGCTAAAGCTACTAAAATAGTGAAAAACGCATAACGATAATTAAAAAGAGAATAGATTTCTATAGAACTATTCACATCTCAAATTAACGACCCGTAAAAAGTGTCATAAGGACACTCTTTTATGATTTCGTGAAAATTTGACTAGAGAGATTACATGGAGCGGGAATCGAATCAAGACTTCAAACTTCTCCAAGTATGCAAAGTTTTAGATTGTCTTACCATTCAATGAATGTTCTCTCCATATTTACTGTAATGAGATCACACGATTTATATGACACGGATCCAATGGAAAAATTATCAAAAAAGTCACAAACCTATTGTAATTGTGTCAATTCAATCCTAAAATTTTTTTTATTGTTTTATAATTGAGTCCTTAACCTTTTACATTTGTACCAATTCAGTCTTCCGATCAATTTTAGCCCGAAATCGCTGACATGGACGTTAGCCATCCCACGTGGCACAATCAGCACTGACATGGATAATTTTTAATAATATTGTTATAAATTTTTTTTCTTTTTTTTTACCTTCCCTTCCTTCTTCCTCCCGTCGGTTGCCGAGGTACAGCGATCGACTAGAGGAAGAATGGCAGCCAGTGTCAATTTCAGTAATTTTCGACAAAAATTAACCGGATAGACTGAATTGATAAAAAAAAAATATTAGCACTAAATTTGCACGGTTACAATAGGTTTAGAATCTTTTGGGTGATTCTCGCCAGATCGACAAGAATTTTATTGTTAAGTGAATGGATCCATAAATGCCTAAATGGCGATTAGAAGAGAGGCAAAAGGGTAACCGAAATTTGCAATTTTCCATCTTAGGGATTATTAGGTTACGAAGGAAGAGCACGTAATGAAGTGGGGGGGTCGCCTTTTTATTGACGCCGAGCGTTTGAATGCTCCATGGGAAGCACTAATTGCCGGAGTCAATCTACGGCGAATTGAATCCTGATCAGCAAACGCAACCAGAAACACCTTCCGATCCGAGTCGTCAAAAATTAATTGGAAGGTCCACCTTCCTGTTCGACGTTCGCACATCGTCATCGTGAATTTAAGACGAGTCATTTTGGAAAGTTGGGAGAATTAAAGTCGGGTTATTCAATTCTTGCACCTTCCTCGGCCAAACAGCATTTTAAACCCGAGACGCAAAAGGGTTTGTCCGTAGAACCGTGCTGGGGTTTTTAGACGAAATAAAATACAATGAACGGACTGAGGTACATTCGCGCACATTGCAAAATTACGAGGCAAAAGTTACAAAAAGTTACAAAATAAAATAAAATCTCAAGCTACGTCCACAATGACAATTCCAAATTTCTACCGTGTGACACATTTTCTCTAAAAAAAAAAAAATTGGGATGCCAAAAATCACATGCTTGTACTCGTGTGGCACATTCATCATAAATTTGTATACATGTGACACATTTTACCTTTAGGCGAAACTTCTTTAACGAACGCTGCTAAAAATCTTATGTGGCTATAAACAATGCTAACGTGCACTCACGTGAAAAAATATATATATATCAACTCGTTGAAATTTTTTCCTTGTTTTCATTTTCACTTTTTTTTTGTTTTAACTTCCTCATTTGTTTTCTTCTTGATTCAATGACCTAAGGGCAACTGTGGTGGCAAGAAAAAGGAAAAAAAAAACTGAGGTAGGTTAAATGTGTAGCGCGAGCTTAAGTTTGGAATTTTTAATATCATAAAAAAGTTTAGAGGAAATTTGCCATATGAACACAAGACTAAATTTTTGATGTCACAAAAGAAGTTTTGGACTAATGTGTCACGGTGGATATAATTTGAGATTTTTTTTTTTTGAACTTTTAAATTTTTTCAATAGATACGGAAAATGATTTCAAGAATATTTCTAAAGTTATAATCAAACGACACTGAAGAAGTGAATATCCATAAAAAAAAATATCAAAAACATTTTTATTAGCAATATCAACTTGTTTCCATAGAAAAGACAAATGGCCCTCGATGCTACAATTAGGCCCTCGTCGTTCCTGTTGTTTGTCTGACTTGAAGCTTGTCCATGTACTTACAAACAACACATCACACTAAAATCATCAAGTCGGATATTTTAGTATTAATCTATAGTCTTTTTTTTTGTAGCCAAAATTAATAGATTGAAATATTACTTGTTAAACATTTTTAACGAAGATAGAGATTAAGACTCCAATTGTTTAGCAAAAAATAAAAAATTTAAAAAATATTTTTTAAAAATGATCGTTCGTATTACTTGAAATAATTAAGTAATAATTTTTTTAATTATCAATAACAATTCATATCTAAATATTTTTTGTGGATAATGAAAAATAATCTTCGTTTTTCTTTTTTGTAAGTGGTACGAGCAATCATTTTTAAGAAAAATATTTCAAATTGTTCATTTTTTTTTCGAAACAAACGAAACTTAAGCAGAATTTTTCATTTGATGATTCAAAACTCATTGAGATAATCTATATGGCATTGAATACGATCATAACTCACACATAACTTCCCCTTAAATTCCTCGTCCATTTCTGCCTTCTTTTGCTTCCATTTCCCCCTCCCCATTAATGTCTCAACCATAAATGAAACATTAACCACACCATTTAATGATCTATTTCCCCTTCATTTTTCCAATATAAAAGACTGTAATAATAAGAAAAATAAATAAATAAAATTAGATATTTCTCGCGCTATATAACGCCCTCCACCTCTGTCTGTTCACTGATCACTGTGAAGTTCAATTCCTGTCGCCTCTTTTCTTCTCCTCATCCTTCCTTAGCTGCAACAATTTTTGACAAGGAAAGAAGATGGCTGCAGATGTCAGCTCCACGGTTGGGTATATGACCGGGTTCAACCAAGGAGGAGAGCAAGCACGTCAGAGGAGGAGGAGAGGAGGAAACGAGAACCCGACGGCTCTCGTCACGCGGGACTTGCTCGGAGGGCTGCACGAGATTGAGTCCCACGAGCTCGACCTCGACTTGCAGGTCCCGCGGGCTGGGAAAAGCGTCTCGATTTGAAGGTTCGTTGAATCGGACTTCCTTCTTCCTGATCGCTGGTTAATTTTGTAGGAACAACTCATGCCTAAGACCATTGGATTGGAACAGTCTGTGCAATTCTCTAATTTTGTGGTGTTATCGGTCTTTGCGATTTGTTTCATGTGGAAGCTTCCGTTCGATGCCTGCTATGGTTTGCGAAACAGAGCAGAATTTTGTCTTTGCTACTCATCGTGGTGTAAATTTATAAGGCGGGTGAGCTCTACTAGATGATTATCTTTATGAGTAGTCCTGTGGCAATGTACAGGACATTCAATCCGATGGGCAATTTAGAAAGATGATTCGTGAGCGAACTGTAATAATTTTTTGTTACAGGATAAGGAATGATTGCAGCAGCTTTTGACACGCTAATTTTAAGACCACTCTTTGGCTTCCAGAGTCGAAAATCTGTCCTGTCCCTTAACAAGATTCTTGGAGTAGCTAGTGTTTCTGTTGATGAAGTCAGACATGAGGCTCCTTTTGCCTGGCGATTTCTCCTGTGTGTTTAATTTGGTGATTGCTTTCCTGCTTTGTCCTGTTAATTTCTTCTTTCATCCTGAATATGGATGCAGAACTAATTTTATTCATACCGTAGTAAGATGTCTGAATTTTCAATGTCATCGCCTGAAACTCATTTCTTCAGCAAGAAAATTATTACCTTTTTTAAGAGAGATGATCTGATGTGGTGATTGATCATTAGTCCGTATTGATCCGAGATTCATTTTTCAGTCAGGAAAAATCTACATTCAAAGGTGCAATTCACTGAGTTCGTCGTCTTCGTCCGTCACAAGCACAAGCGCCAGCAGACAAACACTCTCCAAGCTCCAAGACTTGAACTTCCCTCCCTCACCATCAAAACCCTTGCTGAACCTCTTTGATGACGCTTGCTAGACTTTGACGCTGATGTCATCGTCACCGCGCTGCCTCATCCTGCAGCTACCAGAGTGTGTGCACTCTTGACAAAGTGAAGTCGGCGCTAGAGAAAGCAGAGCGATGAACCAATCAAGAAGAGCTCAGCCGGCCTTTGGAGATCGCCGTCCTCGTCGTCGTTATCGCCTTCTAATTCATCCTCATCGTCTTCAATCAGAGAAAAACACCAGAGGCGAATGATGAGAAGGTGTCGCCGACCACAGTTGGCTGCAGGATGCCCGAGTTGCTTGCTCTATGTGTTAATCTCGACGGGCAATCCAAAGTGCCCGAGATGCGATATGATGGTACCATTGCCGAGCTTAAAGAGACCTAGGATCGATCTCTCACATTCCAATGTGAGGGGGATCGTATTTCAATTGTAAATGATGTACGAGATGGGTCTCTTTTTAGATATATTTTGTTCATGTTTAGTGGAGGTTTAGCGCTGGCGCTGTATTTACCTTCGAGCATATGCTCTGCTTAGTCTGGAAGATAGGATTTCATAATAGAGCAAGTGTTTATTCGACTTTTTTTTCCCTTCCGTTTTTAATTCGGAACTCATTATACATAATGTTGTAGCATGTATAGGTGCATATAAGTCGCCCCAATTCCGCATGGATTATTTTGTCAAATTCTGAATGGGAGGAGATGAAAGTTCTGACTTGGTAATTGTTATTGCTAGGTGAGATCACTGAGGTTACTTTCAGTTTCAAGTTTTCCTCGGTGTTTGGTTGTTTATTAGTGTCCCTCTACTTGAATTGGCTTTTCTAAATTCGCGATCAAGCTTTCCGCAGTTGCTTACTTAGGCGATAGAGTCATTCTTCGTCGTTTCACAGTTTTCTTCTCCGATCTCGTCCCTCCGATCCAGTCGCGCACTCACGCGAGAGAGAAGAGAGAGGAGAGTCTCTCATGCCATGACGTACGGTGGAGATCGACTTAGCCCAGTTAGGCTGAAAATGCCTGACCCAGCTGGAATGATCTTGGGCTTGGCTGGTTTGCCGAAACTTTTGAAGCCAACCCAAAGAATTGGCTCCATTCGACATCCAATTGGATGAGGAATATTCACACCTGCAAACGCTCATCGGTTCATCACTAGATCTCGTATCTTCATCGATGATTAAGCGGCCATGTCGGAAAGTTTTCTTCTCCGGTGACTACAGCATTTCTAGTCGGCGTTGCCATTTAGATCCTTCTCTCTTTCTCATACAAACCATTGCAAAGACAACAACAAACAATGTGAACAAACACAAATCTAACTCTTAGAAGATCACTCGTCTTGTTTAGCGGACGTGTATAGCTCTTACAATCACCGTTGAAGCTTAGAGCAGAGGATCAAGCATGGAAGGATTGAATTCAGAGCATTATTTATTAAAACTTTAACTAAATCGTGTGCACAGAGACAAAAAACTCCTCCCTGCGCTTCTCTCTCTCTCTTCTCCTCCAATCACGTCTTTCTTCACACACCTTAAGCATGAAGGAGGAGGGCTTGAGAGGGTTTTGGAGCTAGTCTCACACCTTCCTCCCTTTCTTGTTGATTTTGGTTCTTTCTTTTTCTTTTCCTTTTTGTATTTCTCGTCTTCTCTCCCGAGCTAGATTTGAAGCTCTCTGGTCCCGTCTAACGCTAGATATGAGAGTTTGAACTCTTCTCCGACTCAAGTGTAGATTTGGGAGCTACCCTTTTTAGTTATTCGTGCACCGATTCCTTTATTCATTTATAATCCTTTGCCCCATATTCAATGATGATTGCGGAAGTTCTAAAAGTCGCTATTGAACCACGAAAATTTGTTATCCCAAATGTGAGATCTATGTTCATACGAGGATCAAATGTTTTGGTTGCTGCCATAAGACAATGGTGTAAAGGAAATCGAACTAGGTACACACTGCTCATATTGCGAATGTCCAAGTAATTACTTTACTGGAAAAGGAGATTTCCAAATCATACTTATCAACCGACAGAAGTTTATGAGATCCAATGATTGGCCACCGATTCTTTGCTTGATAGATTTGTTCTTATGGAATGAGCTTGTGCTTAACCTTTGGTCTTTATTAATCATCTTTATTTTCTGGATCCGACTTTGTTTGTCAGCTTTCTAGGTTTTGCTTGGCTTTGATAAGCTTATAATTAAATTGATGTAGTTTTCCTGTATACTTTTGAGTGTCATCATCACATCGTCAACATCTACCTTCTCCCATATCAGTTGGGGTCGGCAGTCGATTAACCCGGCAAAAACGCTTAAAATATCTTCAATAATAAAGCAAAATATGGGTTACCCCAGAAATAAAATAATAATAATATAAATAAATAGAACGGATTACACAAGGCACTCCCTTGAAATATAGGACATCCGCCCCCCTCGTAAATGCAAATAAGCTTTGCCTCCAGTTAGTCCTAAGATAGACCATACGTCAATCTATTTCCCACTCCATTAAATCTATGTTTTTACTACCCTTCCCCCAAGTCGTTTTCGGCGACCTAGTTTTTTCTTCATATCATTTCGTTCGTAATACACTTCTTGTTCTTATCAGAGGCATTTAGGGGTCTACAAAATATGTTACAGCAAGATGTAAAAATTTTATATGCGTTGGCGGAAAGGGGGGGGGGGGGAGGGGGGGGGGGGTGTTGTTAGGTTCATAGAGTTCACTGTTTCCCGCAGAAA